>PVJC01033640.1:0-19168 GCA_004026665.1 Murina feae
TCTCTCTCATACCCTTATCCTTGGGTTAGGATTAACTACAAAAAAACTATAATAAAAGACATTTCATTCCTATTCTATCCCTTCTTTTGCCTTCTTAACTACTCCTGTAGGTTATAATTATCATTGTAAATGTTTACTGAAAGGCATAACATTTTTCCTATTATCTGTTTCCCTCGGTGAAGAAAAAGGTACTATTTCCTTACATGGGTGTATGTTATTTTGTCCTTAATAAGGTGCTACTAGGATAACTAAGTATTCAGATTACAGAGCTATTTTAGAAGCAGAGTTTGCAACTGATTATGCTGCTCTGAGAAGGCCTTAGCTCTAACAGAGTTTGCATTCATGTTTTTCATAAGGAAAATAATTGTACGGTGTTTTTTGTATTTTTCCAACATTGACAGATGGTGAGGGAGCAGCCTGGGAGGAGAAGGGGCCCACCTTGCTTCTGCCATGTTAGAATAGATATCAAAGCAAGAGGCAGACCCCCTGGGTCCAAAGACAATATCGTTTCAAGTGTAAAATGTGATCATGTCTCTCACTTGCTTAAATGATTTTAAATATTTGAGCTATGAAAAGACCAACACCCTTAATATGGCCTTCAAGTAGGGTGCGCATATCATTTCCTCAGCACACGGGCATGAACTTCACACAGTGCGGACCAGTGGTTTTATTGCCAGCTTTACCCAGTGGCCAGATAAGTTTCTATTGAACGAGTACAAGAAACGTTTTACATAAATGTTAAAGGCACGCTTCAAAATTAAACACCCACTGCCTTTTGAAGTTATTTATTCCATGTTCTTACAAGCTAATATCTTTTTAAAGTATGAGACTTGGTAAAACACTGTGTAATGTAAAGCGAGAATTCTCAGGATCCGTCCGCAATGTGTTAAGAGTGAAAGTCTGTGTTATTATTAACTACCCTGGGCAGCAGGCACAAACTGAAACTGTCTTAGACTTAGTGGGCATCTGTCATTCTACTCTGAGGCTGCATTTGCTTCTCCTGCCTCTCTTTCCAGCCTCATGTTGCACCTTCCCTGCGCTTGCTTTCTGCCTTTAGCCACATTAGCCTTCTCGCAAGCTCTCAGACGGGCTGTTCCATTTTACTAGTCGTTGCAGAAGCACGTTTGCCTCTGCCTGGATTGTTCCCACACCCACCTCGGCCCCGCCCTTCTCTTTGCTTAGGAACTTAGGTTTCTTAAGTGAAATCCTACTTGAATGTCATGCATTAACTAGTAATCATTTCCTCAGCCAGCTTACCCTTCTGCCTCAGGCAGGCAGTTCTCCCATTCCACACCCACTGTACCCGATACCTCACTCGCTATGCACTGTGTTCCTCTAACATTTACATGCACGGATATGATTATTTCATCTTGTTTGTCTTCCCCACTAGACTATGGGAGCAACAGGAGGCACGCCAGTATTTGATCACTGCACCTAGAAAAGTAGCTGAATCTGTAAGTAAAAAGTGCCTGACACTTTATAATGCCTGCTCAATCAGTAGTGATGAGTTAATTACTTAATATTGCCCTTATACTCACAGAGTTTACATAGGAGACCTAAGGCATGTTATATATACAGTATGCAAACTTTGATAAGGATTACTATATGTATGTCATTTTTAGAGCAGTTTTTTCCCTCTTTTGAAAACAACGTTGAATTCAAGAAATCTTAAATACTTACTTACATGTCTTATGTAATCATTCAAGTTTCTCCTGCTTTTAGAAGAAAAATGGAGAAAAATGTTTTGATCTGCACAAGATGAGGTGACTAGCATGGGATTAAAGACTTATGGTTCAATGACTGTAGTCCACATTCATGAAGTTAATAGTCCATAGTATAGTCAGTGTCTTCATTTCAGACACATTTACAATCAATACTGATCATTATCACAGTCTTGTCACTTGTTCAGTGATCCACGTCAATCACGGTGACAGCTGTAATTCATTGACTGGGTATGCCCTCTTCAGGCAGAGTTGCCATTGGGAAAAACGTTTTCAGGGAAGCAAGACTAGGCATAGACCAATTTATAAATTAACTGTAAGTTGGCACATGAGTCCACGGCAGTGTTGTACCCTCAGATGTTTCCTCACATTCAAGTACACCAAGGTCTCCAGATGCTTCCCCATCTTGCCAAGCCTACTTCAAGAAAATTATCAGTTATATAGATTGTAGAGTATTTTAAGTATTGGTTCTTAATAGGCTAAAGAAATATTAGGGGATTTGACATGGCATTTACAGGCCAATCTATGTACCTTCGAAATAAAACCTACTGAGGTCCATGAAAAAGACTTAGTCTGCCTCTTCAGGAAAAGTGACTCTACATTAGTAACTTCACACTTATGTTTGAAATACTGCTTCCACTCCTTCTTCAGATTTTAATAATCTCTTAGTTTAAAAACAACAAAAACGTTTTATGCCTGACAAAGAATGGATAATTTTAATGTGAAGTTTAGCATTAATAGTTAGTACATGAATATTTCCCATGCTGTACTTTACATCCTTGTTACTATTTTAATAATTTGCCACGTGTACATCTTAATCCCTCCCCCTGTTCTCTCATCTCTCCAAACGCCCTCCCATCTGCAACCATCAGTTTGTTCACTGCGTCTGTTCATGTGCACAATCACTGTTCATGTGTACAGTAGGTGCTTCCAGGTATTTCTGTCTTTTTCAATGTCTTATGGTTTCCCGAGTACACATATTTTACCTCCTTGGTTAAATTGATTTTTTTCCTGTGTGTTTTTTTATGCATTTGTAACGGGGGTTGTTTTTTTAATTTTGCCTGGTCACCGTGGCTCAGTGTTTGAGCGTCAGCCCATGAACCGGGAGGTCATGGTTCCATTCCCAGTCAGGGCACATGCCCGGGTTTCTGCATCAGTCCCCAGGAAGGAGTGGGCAGGAAGCAGTCAACCAATGATACTTCTCTCTCATCGATGTTTCTATCTCTCTATCCCTCTCCCTTCCTCTCTCTAGAATCAATAAAAACTCATTTTTTAAAAATGCAACTGATTTCTGGTTATTTAGTTTGTATCCTGCTACTTTACTGAATTCATTTATCAGTACTAGTAGGTTTTTGGTGGAATCTATATACCGTACCATGTCAATTATAAATAACGACAGTTTTACTTTTTCCATTCCAATTTGGGTGCCTTTTATTTTTTACTTTTCTGATTGTTGTGATTAGGACTTCCAGTATGATGTTGAATAAGAGTGATAAAAGTGAACATCCTTGTCTTGTTCCTGATCTTAAGGGGAGCACTTATTGTTTTTGCTCATTGAGTATGATGTTGACTGTGAGTTTGTCATATATGGCCTTCATTTTGTTGAGATATGTTCCTACTTTGCTGAGAGTTTTTATCATAAATGGGTGCTGGATTTCATCAAATGCTTTTTCTGCACCTGTTGACAGGATCATGTGCTTTTTATCCTTCCCTTTTTAGTGTGGTGTATCATGTTTATTGATTTGTGAATATTGCACCAACCTTGCATTCCTGGAATAAATCCCACTGGACCATGGTGTATGATATTTTAAGTGTATTGCTGGATTCGCCTGTATATATGTTATTTCAATAACAAGTTTACAAAAATATATTCTTGCTCCAAAACTATGTATTGCATAGCCCATCATTTCCCTGGTCCTATGTATTGCCAACTCAAGGGACGGGAAGGAAGATAAGGAGAGTCAGCCATTGCGGCTGCAAATAACAACAGAGAGAAGAGCTGCTTGGCTGGCCACCTTCCGAGGGAGCCAGGCTCAGCCTGCATGCTGGCTTTTGCCTCCAAATCATGCCATCAGCATACATTCACATTTGCTCTTTTCGGGAAGTAATTGCAGCTTCTCTTTTTCTCCTGCTTCCTGACACGTGATGGTTTTGTATGCAAGCACTGGGGTAGATATCTTGGGTTGAAATTCAGACTTCGCCACCAACTAGCTAGTTTGAGCTAGATGCTAACTCTTCTTTAACCCTCAACTTTCTCATTGGTAATTGGAGGGTGGTAATAGTTTCTAAATGAAAGGATTACTGTGAGGATTTAGTCACATAATGTACACAGAGCATGTAGCACTGTGCCTGGTACATAGTAAGCTCTGATAAAGATGAGATATTATTGTTATTATTATTATTATTAACCTTCCACTTCCCTTCATTTATTTTTACATTCTCGTTCACCCTAATCTATTTAGACTGGAGTATCATCTATTTAGATTCTCATCTATCCACTTGCCTTGGTCTTGACTCTCCTTCCCACCACGGCACTGACTGAAGTACATGGTGGCAGAGTGCCCAGTACTTTTATGATCTCTAAGAGTGCTCTCAAAATCTACCACGTAAATTGAAAAGAGGCATTAGCTTGATCCAAAATGAGAAAGGCTTGTGTCCTCACATATTAGAGCTAAAGCCTTAAAACTTCTACAATGCACAGCATTCTCTATTCAGACATGGTATTTAATAACATGTTTTTGATACGTGTGCTGAGAAAAGTTCACCCACTTCGCATGCGCACATGAAGGACTAATATACAGTGTGGTTATGGATAACCTCGCATAGGTGCCTACCGTGGTGGCTCTATGAAGTTAGTGGGGGTGGTGTGGGTTATCACCTTCATCATTTGATCTGACCTTCAGTTCATGAACTTTCTTTAATTATGAAGCTTCATGACTAAGCAAGCATAGCTCTTCTGTGGTGGGGATTTTTAAAAGTTGTTTTATTTTTGTTAACACCACCTTAAAACCTGTTGATTGAGTTATTTACATAGGTTCTCACCTATAAATGGGATTATAACATGTTAAATCATTGTAAAGATTAAAAGAATAAATTTATGTAAAATTTCTGGCACAAACTAGGTGTTGAACACACAGTGGATTCTCTTCAGGTCAGACAGGAGTGCTGGCCTCGTGAGTGAACAAAGAATGGAAATGGAGGAATACTCCCAAACCTACTTTCACCACCCAGAACATTTCATCTCCTTTCTCTCCCAGAGGAAGAGAAAGGCCTCAAGCTGGAGGTGTGAAAGACCGTGAAGTGGCTCTATGCCTGGTTGTGGACTAGATAAATTTCTTTACCCACGATACTATTTCTGAGTCTCCTAGTGCGCCAAATACACTGGCTTACTCATTGCTTTTCTGGTTTTCAGGGCTCCTGTGTCTTGAAGCACTTAATAGTCACTCTCCACAGTCAGCAAACTCCTAGCCTCTCTCCTGGACAAATTGTCACATAGGTGAAGAAAATAGAAAATTAAAGCAACTAAAAAGCAAGGACAGGTGATGTAGGGGGGCAACTCTTAGGGAACGGAATTTTGAGAATTAGCATTGAATTCTGCTGAGCTTTCTCAAACTCAGATATGACCAGGACTTAAAGAGCCAATGTGTAGACGCCCGTCATTAGCAAGGAAATGGAAGGGAGGAAGGAGAGCTTCCTTGAGTCCTCTCTTCATGCCTGCTTTCATCAGAGTTGCTCCAACTGAGGTGGACAGTTTCCTAACATCCGGAAAGGTCATGGTTCAGCTGTAAAAAAAAAAAAAAAAAGAATAGAGAGAATGTAAAAAAGGTGCCATAATTTCTCTCCTTAAATTTCCAACCCACGGACACATTTTCTGAAACAAAAAATTAGAATGTGTTACGTTCGTTCTTTCAGTGTGGCTGGCTGACAGGCACATAGCTTGTCTCCTCTTCTTGTCCTCCCTCTCCCCCCTCACTGAGTAAGTTCTGTTCGGTATCGGCTGTGTACATTGCTAATCAGTGGCAGATTCTTTGGAACCAACTTTAAAACGAATCACTCAAGGGTAATCAGATGAGGATGGATCAAGGAGGCACAGAAATTATTTAACAAATACGCTCTATGGTGTTTCTACTATTTGCCAGGCACTGTGTTAGCATCTAGAATCAGCATGTGGCTATTGAGAAGAAATCAATAGTTTAAAACCAGGGAGGAAGCCAAATTATAGTATGATTTTATTTTCCTCACCAATGCTGTAAAGAAGGTTACTTTTAGTAATCTGCTGTACTACTGGGTGTGTTTATGCACGAGAATAGAGAAAATGTACATGGCTTGCACTGGGTCACATTTGTATGCCTTGCTTTTCCTATATAAATACGCCCCACCTAGCTTTTGTTAATTGCTATGTAGGGTAATGGTGATTAAAAGTAAATACTGGAGTGTCAACAGGAATGCTTTAAAACAATATCATGATCATTATTAATTCATTTTGTATTCATTGTATTAATTCTAATGAAACTTCTTTATATTAGTGTGGTTGTTATAAGTATTGACATTGAATTCTCACCAGGAGTCCGTATTAATTAAATAAGTGGTTATTATTACCTGTGTAATGGAATGAGAAGGGATAGTGCTGTGATGATTATAAAAAATATAGCCATATTTTAATAGCACAAACTTGTTTTCATTCTTTCAAGTTGATTATGGGGCTGCCAGAAAAATGCATGCTTACTGTACAGTAATGTAGTTAAGTAAATTCCAAGTGCATGGCCCTAAATTTCTGGAAGACCTTCCTTACCCACTAAGGGAAGAGAAAATTATGTTAAATGATCCCTGACCTGGAACAAACGTTTCCTTTTCTCTAACTCTTTGAAGCTGATAGCTTGTATGTGGATTGCATAGAACGCTCTCAATCAGATTATTAGAGAATCCGCATAATTTTCGGACAGTAAGTTAAATGAAGGGATAGAAAAGGGCTCCGGGAGCCCTAACCAGTTTGGCTCAGTGGATAGAGCATCAGCCTGAAGGGTCCTGGGTTCACTTCTGGTCAAGGGCATGTCCCTTGGTTGCAGGCTCGATCCCCAGTAGGGAGTGTGCAGGAGGCAGCTGATCGGTGTCTCTCATCAATGTTTCTAACTCTCCCTCTCCCTTCCTCTCTGTAAAGAAGTCAATGAAAATATATAGTTTAAAAAATATACATAAATAAAAGGGCTCGAGGAGGAGAGGATGGTGACAGAGCAGGCAGACCTTTGTGGCACCGCCTCCCAGGGCCAGGCTGGAAATAAAACTGAACTGGGGGACATTCACCCGGAATTACCAACTGAGGTCCAGCTGAGGGGGAGACTGATAGCAGGGAAGGGCAGAAACCACCTGGGACCTGCAGGAGGGCCAAGGTCCTGAGAGGGGCTGGCCCAGCCTCCACAGGCAGCACCCAGAGCTGTGAGGGAGGGTTGGGGGTGGCTGCTGAGAGGACTGAGGCCTGGGCCCTAGGGGAGCCCCGAGCTGGTTGGAGACAAAGCCACAGTTTTGTTTGTTTTAAAACCCAGAACACAGCATTTTCATGTGCAGCTACTCGCTGTCAGGTCCCTATCGCTCCAACACGAGGGCTTTTTTATTCCCCGCTTTGAGTGTAGGTAGGTGAATGGAATGATGGGCGCTGTTATTCATTGTGAGCGCTGATTAACGTTTTAGTAGATATAAGGCGGGGTTGCCTGCTACATCGATTTAGAACATGGAAGTGCCTTTGCCTAATTTCCGCAGCTCCAAGGGCCTACCCTACAGTGCCAACCCATGAGGAGTAACCTCCTCGGGTATCCTGCATTGCGGCTCTGCAAGAAGAATCTCCATTGTGGCAGAATTTAATATCAGCCTCATACTTAATTTAATCGAATATAGTGAGCCTTGGAGCTTCAGACATCTTAAGTAAGTAGTTTCTGTTTCTATCCGTTCCCTAGTACCAGTGAAATTTGGGGAATTTTCATTGAGAAGTCCCTGGGCACTTTATTCTAACGTGGGAGAATACAGCAGCACCAAGTCATTTACTTCTCTAAAAATCGCATTAAAATGCACGACACAACTCTTTAATTACCACCCCAATCTAATTCTCTAAGAAGTTCTCCCTAATTGCATTGTTGATATGCACCGATGCAAATAAGATGCTGGCTGTTTCCCTGTAGCAAACAACTGTTTCTAATACATAACCAACCTATTCTCCTCTTAGGAAGGTGGGTTCCACGGAGCCACTGAACGGGGCACCTCCCTGCCACAGATGATGATCGTTAAATCCAGAAACCAAAGAGCATGTTGCTCCCCACAAAGTGTGCCCCTCCCCTTTACATGCGCCCACACGCCACAAAGAAATGTCCACATATAAGGCAACAAATAGAAAATTCCCTGCGGACTAGCGGGACAGAAGTGCAAATTGGACATTTGTGGAGCGGCACTCGCCAGAAGGTATGTGAAACAAACAACCCCCAGCTGCTGTGCTTTGCTTTTGTGAAAAGATCTGAAGGTTGTTTCACAAACACAGATGTGAAAAGGAAGAAAGAGAAAGAGGAGAAGAGGGAGAGAATGAGCCACAGGAAACTGGCTACCACAAGTAACATCGTACTCGTTCAGGGATGGAACGCAGATGCCTTGAAGTGATGTGGGCATCTTCCCCACTCCTCAGCTATTCCCGTGGATTGCTGAGAGGTACACACTGCAGCTTAAATAGGTAGAGGCAGATGACGGGGTGGTCCAGGGAATGGCTCAGGGGAAGGGTCTGAAGCCTGATTAAAATGCTTTTATTTTATTTTTTTAATCTGCTAAATTCAAGGTTTATCA
This sequence comes from Murina feae, assembly GCA_004026665.1. Taxonomy (NCBI): domain Eukaryota; kingdom Metazoa; phylum Chordata; class Mammalia; order Chiroptera; family Vespertilionidae; genus Murina; species Murina feae. Next base: position 8,541 of record PVJC01033640.1, read on the forward strand.
TTTGTAAAAATTACTTCACAAAATTACATTTATCTTCCTTTAGGAAATAAATAAGATACATACTTTCCTACATGAATTTTTACGTATGCACTCATATGGGCACTTGTTTATCTTTTAGTTTATATTACTTGGTATATGTTGTCCCTCTGAAAAATGTCTTGGTTATGGAATACTTGTGTAAGTGTACCATAATTGCAAAACTTGTAAACCTCTATCTTTCCAAGCATCATGGGGACCTGGAGTTTAATTGTGCAAATGGTTATGCAAATGGTCAAAATGTGATTTTATGTTTTGTAAATCAGGGATCCACTCTGGATTCAAGAGATCATGATGAACTTCTGCCTGAGGGAGGTGCTTTAGGTGCTGACACTTGTACTTACTTGAGATTTTTTGAACTTCAAGTGAATTTTTTTTTTTTTTTAGTTAAATGGAAATTTGAATATTTTTACTCTTATTTTCATTGAAACCTCTTGGATCATTCAGGATGATAGAAACAAAGCCTTTTTAAAAAAACATTTGGGGAGGAAGAAAGTGACTTTGTAGATGAGTAAATAGCTGACAAATTTGGGAGTAATTCATGTTTTCACCAAATGCTTTACATATTAGGATTGCACATTTGGTATATATTGTCAGGAGGATTATGTTTACTCCTTGTCTACATTGAAGAGGTTCTTCAATACTTTGGATAATAGAGTTTCCAAAGGGCAACGAGATACACTGGCTTCTTCTCTAGCCTACTCTTTGCAGATATTTGAATGTTTTCCCTTTCTCAAAATAAAATCTCTTTAGTTTAACTTTTAAGATTTTCTTTAATATGGTTTTTCAACTCCAAATCATCTTTACTCCCCCTGGACATGCAACATCTCTGGATGAACCCTGGTAGAGGGTCAGGACCCCCCTAGTCTAGCAGCCATCCATATTTATTCTTCTCATGAGCCTTGCCATTGTATTTACTGTCCTCCAGCCATCTTCACTCAGATAGACTACCTTCCTCCTGTGCACTTTTCTAAGTCCTCTATATCCTCTCTGCTACACACGTCTATCACTGAGTACCTTACCTCCTCTTGATTTCTAAGTCTCTTACTGTCAAAATCACTTGTATTTGTATTTAATCACTAATTGTCTTCTATTGCTCTGTAATTGCTTACTGAATATGTACCATATCCCTCACCCCTGGCCATATGAAAGGCCCAGAATGGCAGTCAATGTGACGAAAAGGAGGCAAATGTGAAAAGATTAAAAAGTCCAATGATGACTGACTTCTGATCCAATAACTGATGGATGACTGGGTAATTCAGAGCATCCTTCCCAATAAGGATTATTTTAAAAGCTGGGCAAGCTATTTCCAAAATATGGTTTAATTATTAGATGAAGGCTTAAGCAAAGAGGAAATCTAAAACCTGGGAAGAAAGTAAGGGATAAAATTGAGAATTGAATACTATTATATTCTTTTATAAAAGTTTTGAAGAAAACCTGAAGAATAATTTTATACTTGAAATTTTAAAATTACCTAAATTATGATGGATTTCACAGCATATTTGATGCCTGAAAAAAGATATCTATTGAACAGCCAGGTAAAATAGAAGAAAACATTCAGAATAAAGCATTGAATAACAAAAACATGAAAAATAGAGAAGAGAGGGTATGAAACATAGAGGAGACAAGGAGAAAGTTCTGTATAATTAACAGGAGTCCAAAGAAGAGAAAAGAGAATATGGAGCAGATACAGTATTCGAAAGGATAATGACAGAAACATTTACAAAATGAATTTAAAAAGTCAGCATACAAAAGTTCTACACAACAAAAACATTTTCAGAAAAAAATTTAAATTATTTTGATACTACGCATTAGCATCAAGTTATCAATTGCCTGGGATAAAAAACCCCTTTAAAATGTATAGAATTATATATATATAAATAACAAACATTAATAAGCAAAATAAAAGTAAACCTAAATAAATACTTTGTTCATGAAGAGGAAGACTCAATATTATATAGATGTCAATTTTTCCCAAACTGATCTATAAATTCCATGTAATCCCAAACATTTCATTTTCTATGGTGTGTGTGTGTGTGTGTGTGTGTGTGTGAGCACATCTGTGCAGTTTGTGAAAATTAAGAATCTAATTGCCAAATGTGCATATGGCATGCTAAGGGCCATGAATACCCAAAACAATATTGAAGAAGAACAGAGTTAAGAAGAACTGCACAATCAGAAATCAAGACTTGGTATACAGCCGTAATAATTAAAACAGTAAGGTATCAATGCAAGGAGAAAAAAGTAAACCACAATAGAAAATCTAGAAAAATACCCGTATGTAGTCACTTGAGTTTTTGTAAAAGATAGCACAGCAGAATCCTACAAATATATATTGAGATAACTGGATATATATTGCAACCCATACCTCACATGATAGGCAACAAAATAAAAGTTCCAGATGAATTTTAGATCTAACTGTGAAAAACTAAATAATAAAACTTCTAGGAGGTAAATTAGAAAATATAATGGTCTCAAGGTAGAGAAGTATTTATTGTATAGCACATAAAACACACAGCATAAAGAAAATGATTAATGAAACTAAGAATTTCTCTTTATCACCACCAGTAGAATTAGATCATGGAATAGGATAAGATATTTCTCACACATACTCAAGAAAGAGCTGCTATCCAGAATATATTTTTTAAAAACTATTATAAGTCAATAAGAAAAAGACAACCACAATGGGGGAAAAAGAGACCTATGTAATACTTTAAACAATAAAGAATTTAAATAAGTAAAATAAAAGATGAAAAAAAAAAGACAACCAAATAGAAAACTGGTAAAATAGCTGAAATGAGTACTTTGCAAACTATGCTGTAGTGATGGCGTGGCATTTTCTACCAAAGTTCAAAATGTGTACAATTAATGACACATTTCTACTTCTGATTACTCAAAGGAAATGTGTGTACAGGTGCACCACAAGAAAAATACAAGTATGTCCACAGGAGAATTATTAGAAATAGACAAAACTCGTCAATAATGAAATGAATACATAAATTGTGGTATAGTAATATATTACACATACCACCATATAGTATACAGCAAGAAAAATATACAAAGTTTAGCTACGCCTAAACATGGATAAGCATAGTCTGAGTGGAAAATGGCAGACTCAAACTATATACACAACATGCACTTGGGCATTTGTGTCTGTTTATATACACATATATGTATGTGTATATACATACTACATATACATATGTATGTTATGTATATTCCCCATAGGCGCTCATTAAGAAACAAAAGCTATTGTCTCAGAAAGCTGAAATTAGTAATTACTGGATGGAGTTTCAGGAGAATGGAACCTCTCTTACGGGTCAAGAAGTTGCTCAGCTAAGTCATTTCTTTTCCTCGGGATCTCCTCATTGTGTTACAGTCCAGAAGCATTTTCAGGTATCTGACATTCCCCAGTGTTCTGCCTTTTCTGATTCAGCTTGATTATGTTGCCTGATTCACTGTCCACATACCTGTCCACTCTGCTTTGTATGTGATGACCTGGCGTGAGAGGATCTGCAGGCCTGTCCCCAGGCATTTTCATTCTCATAATTTTATTTGCAAATGGAGCCACTGTTTCCACAGGGCAGCAGAGAATGGAAGTCATCTTGGAATGCTCAGAGGTCTCAGTGACCCCTAATCCAAGTTCCTAATGCTCGGTGTTTGAAGCAGTTTCCAGTGAGAGCCGTGACACAAGGGCATTAATCTACCTTGTGACAGCGTGGGGTTTTAATGCATTTTCTGTATGTGAAGAAAGAGCCTCCTATGGAGGTGATGAAAGGAGTTATGGTGAAATCAATATCTTCATTTCACTGGGGCACTGACAATTTGTAGCAATGAGATGAGGGATCACTGCACAGGGAGAGCTTGTTGGCAGAATCTAACTCACGGGACATAGACTTTGGAAAAGCAACACAAAGACTTGCTTCATGAGTTAAAGGAAACAAAGATTAGCAAGCTACACGGAGACATGATCTTTCCAGAAATATGTAGATGACTTGTTGTAACACTAGCAACGTGATCTGGAGAAAGGAGGATTTCACTAGACATAACTCTGTTTTGCAGAAGGCATGTGATGTCTAAAGAAAGATCAATTTCATAAAGCTTGTTTAGGAGTCAGTGGAAAAGATCCTGACTATACTTTGAGGTATCCAAATAAAAATATGATGCTGCATAGTCTGCGAAAGGTACAGACCAACTAGGAAGCAATACAGGAAAATGCCAGGACTAATGCTATTCAGCCTTGTCAGGAAGATTGACTGAAGAGAAAAGAGGGGACATTTTCAAAGATATGATGGGATGAGGGATGGGTCAGAGTACTAACCAAACCAGACTCTTTAATCTTTTCCTCAACTACAAATACTAAATTTGATGTTAATGCCAGTGTCAGTTGAAAATGAAATTTAATTGCCAACCACTGATCTTTTTCCCTGGAAATTATTGTGTAGCTTACTTTGATTTGTGTGATATTCCAATGTTATATGTATACTGCTATAATTAGCAGTAATGCTTTATATATCTCTTTCTGATATCTTCTAAATAAATAGATAAGAAATAAGGATGCATATTTAAAACAATATTTTTATTGATTTTTTTACAGAGAAGAAGGGAGAGAATAGAGAAGCAGAAACATTGATGAGAGAGAAACATCAGCTGCCTCCTGCACGCCCCCTACTGGGAACAAGGCCACAAACCAAGGTGCATGCCCATGACTGGAATTGAACCTGGGATCCTTCAGTCGTGGGCCGACACCCTATCTACTAAGCCAAACGGGTCAGGGCTAGATGCATATTTTAAAGGTAATTACTTATTGTCTTGGTATCTTCAGAGTTTCCACAGGTTTACGTATATACAAGTTTTATTATATCTCACATGGATGTATAATTTTATTACCCATAGAAATCATTTATCTTATTCTATATGCATGGAAAAGTAAAATGGGAATGAATAATTTCTCAATACTTACTATATATTTTATTGCTTCTTTTTTTCTGACACTGTCAAGGAATAAGAAGTTCCTTGTATTTAGTACTTTTAAGGTTTCCTTTTCCCGAGTTATACTTTTTTTTTTTTTTTGCTGTGTCTCTAGATATGATAACTATTTCCAAAGGCAAAGACAGGATATGTGTGAGATGCAGGTATCCAACAAAATACAGCCTGCTGCAGAATTTCCCAAATTGGTATTCCATAGGAAACTGGTCTTAGAGGAGTTCTGTCACCGAGTAAGTTTGGAAGATGCTGCATCTTATCTTTCTTCTTAGAGATTTACAGCATGCGTGGGAGTATTTAAAGGGTTGGTAAATTCTGGAAAAAAAAAAAAGAAGAAAGAAAGAAAAAGAAACTGGTTTAACAAAAGCCCAGAATAACTACCTTTAAAAATCCATGAAATGCCCATTAGCATCCTGCTTAATTGTGGAAAATTTGAGTTTTATATCCTTTGCGAATTTATCCCTTACCTATAGGCAGGATATCCTCCACATAGACTCATGATGTTTAACATGTACAGTCCCTACTGTGTCATACTCTTTGCAGATTAGGATAGAAGCAGCAATGTGAGTCCCTCTACCCGCTACCTGCCTTAATGACTTTATCCCCTTTCAAGACCTTCTTCATTCGTGCATAAAATTATTGTGAAAAAAATGACCAATTTAGTGGCCATTTGGCTTGTCCAGTTAAGTGGACCATTAATTGCACATCCACTGCATGCCAGTCAATGGGACACTAAGTCAAACATTTCACAGAAACGTTCCCTGTCCCACACAACAACTAGCAGAAGGGGCATTGCGTTCACACATAGGATGTGAGGGCACTATCTTGGAGAGATCACATATCTTGCCCAGATTCACTTGCTCCTACAGGCTACAGCCAGCGTTGCATCTGTGACCCTCTCTCTTTTGTCTCCCAAGCCCCCACACATTTCACTGTCCCAGTGAGATAATAAAATATGAAGTGATAAGGATAATGATCCCAATAGTGGTAATTAATAACAAACAGAAAGGTATTATAACCTTTCTGGTCATTGCATTAAATTTATAGTGATGCAATGTTTTAATAGTATGAAGCTCACTCTCCTTTCTCCCACCCCACATCCACTTAATCACTAACTCTCGTTGACATTTTCTCTAATATCTCCTACCACTAACTTTTGTTCAAGGCACCATCTTTTCTTTTTAATTTAAATTCTTTATTGTTTAAAGCATTAAATATGTTTTCTTTTCCCCCCATTGACCTCTCCCTGGCTGCTTCCACCCCGCAGCAATGCCCTCACCCCAAAACTGTCTGTGTCCATTATATACAGGCATGCAAGTCCTTTGTTTGGTCTCTTAACACGCCTCCCTCACTGCCTTCCCTCTGAGGTTTGACGGTCTGTTTGTTGCTTCTATGTCTCTGGATCTACTTTTGTTCATCAGTTTATGTTGTTCATTATATTCCTCAAATGAGTGAGATCATGTGACATTTATCTTTCTCTGACTGGCTTATTTTGCTTAGCATAATGCTCTCCATGTCCATCCATGCCATTGTGAATGGTGTCAAGTCACCATCTTATCTGCTCTGGGAATTTACTGCAACCAATGCTCAACTGGTATCCTTGCCTTCCTCTGCTCCATCACAGTGGCCTTTCTAACGTAGATCTGATTATTTGATTCCTCACTATTCAATTTAAAACCTTTGTGATTTCCCACTGACGAAAAGTTAAAGGCTGAACGTAACAGGTTTCCAAGATTCCCTCATCTTTTGGGCCCTGTTACCTTTCCATCTTCAAACTTCACACTCTCTTACCTTCTTCTAGGCCTTATCAATATCAAATTAACAACTTCATTGGTTCTAAAATGCACTTTAATTTCATTTCATGACTGCATACCTCTGAAATGAAGATGGGTTTTACAATCAATGATTCATCATATTTAAGTGGCAGCAATTTTAGTTTTTTTGGTCATATGTAAAATGAAGGGTATCTGACGATTGATAACTTCATAGATTTGTGAGATCTCGCACTTCAGTTACCCTTTTGTGTCACACTTTCTTATTTGGTGAAATATTTCCCTTCTGCCTGGAGTGCTTCTTGAACTTCTCTTCAATGCCACTCCTAGTCTCATCTTTCCTGTGGGAAGACTTTTAGGGTTCTCCGAGCCTGGTTTAAGGATGCCAGTTTTTGCTGTCATGGCATTACTCTATCACATTTATGAATGGTGATTTGAAAGGATTTCTGTAGCTCTTTGATTCTCCTTTCTTTTTTTATGTGAAGCCTATATTGCCTTCTCATGAGTATGGGCTCTACATAGTGACTCTCTTCTAAAAATTACAGTGTGGTATAAGTCACCATGTGTCATGTCCAAGAATCTATAACAATAAAAGTGTAATATGCTAATTAGACTGGACAGCCGAACGACCTTCTGGACAAAGCCACGGCAGCAGGGGCTGAGACAGAGGCAGTTAGGGATGATCAGGCAGGCAGGTAAGCAGTTAGGGGTGATCAAGCAGGCAAGCAGAGTGGTTAGGGGTGATCAGGCAGGCAGGCGAGGGGTTAGGAGCCAGCAGTACCATATTGCAAGAGGAATGTCCAACTGCCAGTTTAGGCCGATCCTGTGGGGGTCCCAGATTGCAAGAGGGTGCAGGCTGGGCTGAGGGGACCGCCCCCCTGCACAAATTTCATGCACCAGGCCTCTAGTATGTCATTAAAAAGACATTACGTTTTCCTCCTTGATCTCTCTTGGATTGCTCTTTTGGAGTAAGCTAGCTGCTATGTCATGAAGAAACTCAAGCACCTCTGTGAAGAGGTCCCAGGACAAGAACTATGAGAGCTTGCACTTCAGTTACCCTCAGGTCTCCAGCCAAGAACTGTGTGAGGCACAATCTTAGAAATGGATTCTCAAACTCCAGTCAAGCTTTCACATAACTGCAGCCCTGGCCAACATTTTCCCTGCAAACACGTGGGAGTCCCTGAGCCAGAACTACCTGCCTAAGCTACTCCCAAATTCCTGACCACAAAAATTATGAGGTGATAAATGTTTGCTGATTTTAGCCACTAGGTTGAGGTTAATCCCATGAAGAATGCTAGAAAAACTTAATCATAAACCAGGAAGAGAGGGAAATTTTGGAAGCCGAAGCAGGATCTCATAGTTATTCTGTGTTATGAGAATTTCTACTCCAAAGAGTGTTTACAAAGCTTTCCCAAGTTGAACTTTCTGTCCAGTTTTTAACAACATAATATGTCGTTGGACACCAACATGGCAAAGGACCATTCTTCAGTGAGCCCCACGTTGCCTCTGTTTTTCAGGGGGTTGGGCGGACATTATGGAACATACAAACTTACTTTTCAGTCGTGGTTATTTATTTATTTATTTTTTAAAGAATGGGCTCTCTTTCCTCCCAAGATCACCTGTACTTACTAATATTTTTAAGAGCAACCGTTAGTGGCTTCCTACAATAATTTTGCTCACCTTTTATTCACAGCAGTTTTTGTTTGTTTGTTTATTTGTTGTTTAGTACCTTAAGTATCCTGAATTAGAGAAGTTTGCTTCAATGTGAAGAAACCACCAATTTGCAGCATTTGTTTAATTTCCATTATTCATCTCCCGTTGTGGCTACGCAATGATAACTTCGCATCAGCTTTGGTGACTTTGTGTCACCATTGGCACCAGCAGAGAGCAGATGGAGCAAGTGGCTGATTCCAGGGTTTGCCCTATGTGTAGGCTTTCAGTTTGCTCATCGGCTTGATAACACCCAAATGATTTTACAGGGTGGGGCAAAAGTAGGTTTACAGTAGTTTGTGGGGAAGATAATACAGTAATGAATAAATAATAACACAAGAATAAACTCTTGAGTTTTGCCTACACACAACTCTAAACCTACTTTTGCCCCACCCTGTATGGAAGGTTCCAGAGCTTCACCATAAAACTCCAGGTTCTTATTTGGCATTTGGAAAAGTGACCTGTATGCTCAGGATCAAGCTTGATTCTCCAGGTCACTTGATGTGTCCACAAAACAGCTCCTGAGCTTCAGCCTGAGTCTCTCCACAAGAGGATCCAAGTTTCTTCATTGTAGGTTCCCTGGGGATTTTGCGTTTGTAGCTCTTTGGGAGCACTTATCTGTTAGCAGCAAATGAGATAGCAGATTGCAATTCCTCTCTGCCCGTCCAAGGCAACTAATGAGATCAGAGCTGCTCTGTTCCTTACCTTTCTAACATATCACATGAGATGCGATATCAGGGTTTCCCCTAAAGCAGATGAAAAGGAAGCACAAGGAAACACTGAGGGTGAGAGGACAAGTCGAGACCAGTGGACTTGAGCCTGTAGCCAACTGTTAATTAACCAGAGCTATGCTCTAATCGTGTGTCACGAACAAGAGCAAGAAGCAAAATAAATTGTGGTCACTTCCAATGAGCCCATACAATTGGCCAGTAGCAAGTTAATCCTATTTTAGAAATTTTTTCTTTATTGTTGAACGTATTACAGATGTTCCTTTTCCCCCCATTGATCCCCTCCACCCTGCACCCCCTCATCCTCACCCCATCAGGCCTATTGCATTATTTATTATCTGTGTCCATGGGTTATACACATCTCTCTCTATATAAACCTAATATGCAGTGTCCCCTCAGGAGTTTGACTGACTGGGAGTTAGATTGCTTGCTATGATGTGTGCTGACCACCAGGGGCTGGTGTGGAACAAAGGGAGGCCTGGGTTGGCAGCCAGCAGCCGCTAGGGACCCTACCCGTGCACAAATTTTGTGCACCTAGCCTCTAGTATGCATATAAGTTCTTTGGTTAGTCTCGTGTCCCTGCCCATGCCTCTGAGATTCGTCAGCCTTTATGTCTCTGTGTCTCTGGATGTATTTTGTTCATCAGTTTGTTTTGTTCATTAGATTCCACATATTCTTAAGCATTTTAAGAGTCAATTGGCATGCAAACATGGAGAAGCAGAAACAAATGGCGTAGTCTTTGTAAGGTTGTTAACATCAATTAAGCTACTAAATTAAAATTTCCAGTCTTTCCCCAATGTGTATTGTATAAATACACATTTTCAAATGGAAGTTTAACTGTGTCCTACTCTATGGGCTAGTCTCAGTTCACCATCACTTATTGGACCATTTTAATAACCTCAGTGTGACTCGGTTTTCTAATCTATAAATGGGGATAATAATAGCCGCAATGCTTATAAGGATTAATAATAATTATACAGGCCTAGACAATTTGGCTCAGTGATTAGAGCATCAGCCACAGACTGAAGGCTCACAGGTTTGATTCTGTCAAGGGAGTGTACCTCGGTTGCACAGGCTTCATCCTGGGACCTGGTAGGGATGTGAACGGGAGGCAACCAACCGATATGTCTCTCTCACATTGATGATTTTCTCTGTCTCTCCCCATTTCTTCCACTGTCTCTCTTAAAAAAAAAAATAGAGAAAAACAAGATGGCGGCATAGGGTAGACACCGCATATGCAGCTGTGAACAACTATTTCAGAAAAACCGCGAAAAGAACACACGGACACCACTCGCACCAGCAGGACGGCTGGCTGAGTGAAAATCCTACAACCAGAGAAGAGTCTGAGACTCAGAGCAGCAGCGGAAGCAAAGTACAGAGGTACGGAGGCGCGCGC
>PVJC01033641.1:0-19253 GCA_004026665.1 Murina feae
CCTCCTCCTCCTCCCCCTCCTCCTCCTTCTTCTTCTTTTCTTTCTTCTTCTTCTTCAAGAATGCCCTTCAGCATTTCAAATAATCCTAGTTTGGTGGTGATGAACTCCTTTAGCTTTTTCTTGTCTGTGAAGCTCTTTATCTGACCATCAATTTTACATGATAGCCTTGCTGGGTGAACTAATCTTGGTTGTAGGTTCTCTCTATTCATCACTTTGAATATTTCTTGCCACTCCCTTCTGGCCTGCAGAGTTTCTGTTGAGAAATCAGCTGACAGTCGTATGGGTACTCCCTTGTAGGTAACTAACTGGTTTTCTCTTGCTGCTTTTAAGATTCTCTCTTGGTCTTTTGTCGTTGGCATTTTAATTATGATGTGTCTTGGTGTGGTCCTCCTTGGATTCCTTTTGTTTGGGGTTCTCTGCACTTCTTGGACTTGTAAGTCTATTTCTTTCACCAGGTAGGGGAAATTTTCTGTCATTATTTCTTCAAATAGGTTTCCAATCTCTTGCTCTCTCTCTTCTTCTGGTACCCCTATAATTCTGATGTTGGTATGCTTAAAGTTGTCCCAGATGCTCCTTACACTATCTTCACACTTCTGGATTCTTTTTTCTTTTTTCTCTTCCAGTTGGCTGTCTTTTGCTTTTTCAAGAGATTTTTATTTTTATGTGGTTTATTACTAGATAACTGAGGAAAAACTAGGATTTATACAACCATAGCATAATATCTCAGGGTTGCTGCCTTGAAGTACAACTATATTCTTTCACAAAATTTCCTTTGAAACTGCTTTCAGAAATGAATTCATTGTTTGATGAATCCTGGTTCAAGCAAGTATGTATTTATATTCATGAGCTCAAACAATGAGTAGAGTTTTTAAAGATCTGGAGCATAACCATGCAAAACTAACCCTGAAAAGTTGCATGAATGAAGTATACTTGAGCCAATGGTCTATACTTAAGAGTTACTTAGAACCTCACTCTTCTGCTTAATTTATATGTTTAAAATTAGAACATCTATGAGTGGATAAATATACTGTGTTACATCCAGACAATAAAACATTATTCAGCAATAAAAATAAATGAACTATAAAATCATGAAAAGGCATGGAAGAACCTTTAATGTATGTTACTAAGTGAAAGAAGCGAATACAAATAGGATACCTACTGCATAATTCCAAGTATATGACATTCTGGAAAAGACAAAGCTATAGAGACAGTAAAAAGATCAGTGGATAAGAGGGTTTAGTCAAAGGGAGGAATAAATAGGCAGAGTACAAAAGATTTTAGGACAGTGAAAGTATTCTGTATGATAGATACCACAATAGTGAATGCATGTCATTATACATCTGTCCAAACACATAGAATGTACAACACCATTAGTGAATCCTAATGTAAACTGAGCACTTTGGGTGATAATGATATGTCAATGTAAGTTCATCAGTTATAACAAAAGTACCACTGAGGTGCAGGATATTGATAGTTGAGAAGATTGTACATATATGTGAACAGGGTATATATGGAAACTCTCTGTACTTTCTTCTCAATTTTGTTGTGAATCCAAAGCTACTCTAAAAATTAAAATCTATTTTAAAAATTATAAACTCTAGTTAATGACAATCAGAAAGTTAAACATTTCATCGAGCTAATTCACTTACTCACTTGTTTTATAGTTACTTAGAACCTGTCTGTATTTTAAGACATTGAGGATCGTCATTTAGACAATTAATATGAGACTTGCTACTGTGTAATCTTAGTCAAGTCACTTAACCTAACTGAAAAGGGAGATACAATTTTACACCTAATTTAAGGATATAGTTAAATACTATGGTTAAAATATGCATAACATATGAAGTAAGTCTTCAATAAATATTAGTTTTTATTTGTTGTATTAGGGCCTAAAACAGAATGTATCTGTACTCTAGACCTTTAAGACCTTTTCCATAATTAATTTTCTGAAACATATCTTTTAGTATATGAAACAAAAATAATTGATGAGAGCAATTTCTTAAAAATGGAGGCCAAAGATTGTTTTTATTGACTATTTAATTGTGTTTATTTAGTTGATTATGATCCTGATTGTCACTTGTCCATAGACCAGATGAAGATTAAGTCACCCCAAATAGGTGGTTGTTGACATTCTAGTTCTCAGAATACTATAATGAAGAGTTCACATTGATTTATGGTAATACATTCAAACTGGAAGTCTTATGCCTTATGCTTTTATTTTTTATTTTTAAATACATTTTTATTGATTTTAGAGAGGAATGGAGAGGGAGAGATAGAAGCATCAATGATGAGAGAGAATCATTGATCGGCTGCTTCCTGCACACCCCTCACTGGGGATTAAGCCTGCACTAGGGCATGTGCCCTGACAGGGAATTGTACTGTGACCTCCTGGTTGATAGGCCAGTGCTTAACCACTGAATCATGCCAGCAGGGATAAATCTTAATACTTCTAAATAAGAACTTGACATTCAAACATTCTACTGGCTATACTCACTATAATGTAATAAACCATCTGAATCCTACTGACCACATTGAAAATGCATCCCATAGTTACTGGCAGCAGAATAATAGCAGAATAATAGCAGAATAATATGCTTATTAAAAAACAATAGCTACTATGTCTGCTTCCCCATTCTCTGGGAATTTACTAAAATATATATGCTATTTATGCAAAAACCAAAGTTAATGTTAAGCTATTACTACAACATAATTTAGTTGGTACTTTCATGGTGATGAATACTATGATTATCAGTAGTATTTTCAGTCTCAACATATAGTGTTAGTGTGCATTTCTTATAAGTTCTTGTAAATAAAAGGTAGGAAAAAGGGAGCTTTAGGTTTTATAAGAAACATTGACAAAATAAAACATAACTGGGGCCTTAGGTTGTATAAATTAGAGCAAGAGATTAAATTAGTTCTAGTAAATTGTGAGATATACTGACTTCTCAGAAAAAATTGCAGAGCCAAGGTTTTTCATCTATTTCTTTATATTTTCAGTAAACACTCATGGTCTGACTGATCTCATATGTCAAATAAAGAAAATGGAAATAAAATTATATAGAGTACTTCAATCTGTTCTTCTACTGACTGAATTTTTTTAGTAGTTCCCTTTCCATTCAAAGGAAATTATTTTATTTTGAGAAAGGGAGAAAAGGCATTGCATTTTCTATTATCTTGATTTTGTAACAATGCCAGGGTGGGTGCATTCAGGGAATTCTTGCTTCTTTTGTGTGTTTATGTTCAGGGGTGAGAGGGATGGGGTGAAGAAGAGGCTCTTCAGGCATACAACAAAGAAAGAGATTCTGTTGTTTGCTGATGCACTTAGAATCTTCAAGGGTCAGGTGGTAATTTCACCCTGTGAATTATAGCCTTGGACTGCTGCTGCATGTAGTGAAGGCAGCCTTGATTTCATTTAAGAAAAGTAAACAAACTTTTCCATTCTTTATACCCTAGAAGACATTTCATTTGTATTTGAAAATTTAATATCACATATTTTCTGAGGAAACACACACACATATGTACCTATAAACAAAACAAAATCCTAATTTGTAAGTTAATGGCTATGTATCTGGATAAACTTTGCATCTACTCTGACTCAATCCAATTGCATTTAGCTCTTTAAAAAAAAGGCACTCCTGAGTTCCATGAAGGCCCACATCAGCTCCTGGAATACACATCTTTCTCTAACAATAATTCACAGAGAGATGGTAATAATGATCACAGAAAAAGTCAAATATTCTTTAAAATATATTTGAAAAGTGCAGGGTTAAATTCAAAGAAAGTGAAGATCACAGGATCACATTTATAGAATCACAGGAGTATCACTAGTATGAATAGGAACCCATGTCTTCAATTATAATGTGTTTGACCTGGTATCAACTCTAAAACTTGAAAAGGGTTCATTAAACCTCAGAACACCTTTCACTTCCCTTGTTTCAGGCTCTTCGTTTCTTTTAGATAGGGAGAAATAATATTGCCACAAATGAAAGGGTATTTGAAAGGCTGAGCTTATCACTGCAAGAGAGATAATACTTTTCTTTCTAAAACTATGGAAGTATGTGAAAACCATAGAGGTATGTGCGAACAAGATGCACAGAAAAAGGCATTTGTTGTAACTGAGATGGTGATGTCACACAGTGGGGATATGCATGGCATGGATTTGAACAATTGCAATTCAAATTGATGTCAAAGTAAAGAAGTAAATAAAATATAGTTCCTGAATTTTCTCGGCTGAATTGAGAGTTCTATAATCAACATGTTGCTTCTGAGAGCTGTAAGAGAACACTCCTGTGTGGAATTGTATTGGCTGTAGAATTTGACAACTCCTGTCACATAAGGCAATGCAGAATCAGAGCAATGTAAAAAAATTCCTGAAGTCATTACTTTAGTCCTCTTCATATTCCAGGAAATGTTGCTAATCCTGCCACAATGACATTAGACTTGCATTCATTACTTTGCAACTGAATTTTTTGTCAACAATAAGTAGATTCTTCCTTGTCTTGCTTGGTTGTGATGGTGATCACTCAATAAATATTTGTTGACTGCCACATTTTTGCTTGAGCTTAACCAATACGAAATAGTATGCAGAGGACACAAAATATTCAACTTCTGATCATAATATTCAATATGTACAATAAAATTAGATAAATGAAAAATTCGTCAAAATCAGAAACTCAGCTGTTTAAAAAATAAAACTATGAAAGGATTAAACTCTCCATTTGCAAATTTTGAACTCAATAATTGAGTTCCATACATCAGCATTGTCAGAATCCAAGTGAGCCAATTAATTTTCTAGTTAATTTCAAACTTAATTTTTCCTAGAAAGTGATGTATTATTTTCTGGGTGTTTTTAAATTGTGCTGCATAAACCTTTTCATATAAAACCATTAGAGACTATTTTAGGCACTTACTGGAAAAGGAAGAGAATTTGATATTAGGGCATAGGGAAGCTGTTTTTCTCACTTTAAAAAAATAGGTTTATTGATTTTTAGAGAGAAATGAAGAGAGAGAGAGAAGGAAAGAGAAATAGAAACATTGAGAGAGATAAACATCAACAGCTGCCTCCTGTATGCCCCCTACTGGGGATAGAACTCACAACCAAAGCATGTGCCTTGACTAGAAGTCGAACTAGTGTCCTCTTGGTTCATGGGTCAACAGTCAACCACTGAGTCACACCAGTTGGGCTGTTTTTCTCACTTTTGAGAATAGAACTTTGACAGTCATATCAAGGTTTAATTTTCATTTTATCATAAAAATATACCATTGTATTAATTTGCTAGAGCTGCCATAATAAAGTACTTATAGACTGGGTTGCTTAAACAACAACAATTATTTTTCTGCACTTCTGGAGGCTAAAAGCCCTTGGCTGCAGTTTTGGTGTCTTCTGAGGCCTCTCTTCTTGACTTACAGATAGGTGCCTTCTCTTGGTGTCTTTCTTCTGTGTGTAACACCCCTACTGTCTCTCTGTGTGTTCAAAGTTTCTCTTCTTTAAAGGACACCTATCCGATTGGATTAGAGCCCACTCTAAAGACCTCATTTTACCTTATTCACATCTTTGAAGGACTTCATGCCAAATATAGTCTCATTCTCTGGTACTGGGAGGTTAGGGCTTCAACATGTGAATTTTGAAAGAGGGGCACAGTTTACCCCTTAACAGTCATGCTCATTGAAAATTATTCAAAACTAGGGGTCTGGTGCACACAAATTTGTGCACTCAGGAGGTCCCTCAGCCTGACTTGTGCCCTCTCCCTGTCTAGGATCCCTCTGGGTATGTCCACCTGCTGGTATGCCTGCTCAGCCTGGGTGAGGGGCTGATGGCTGTTTGCAGGTTGGCCAAGCTCCCCAGTGGGATCCCTCACCCCATTGGGGTGTGGCCAGCATGGGTGATGGGGTGAGGGGTGTTTTCAGACTTTCAGGCTGCCCACAGCTCCCATTGACCCAATGTCCCAGCAAGGCTGGCTGGAAGCAGGTTTCTGAGGTTTGTTTATCTTCTATAATTGATACACTGTTCCTTTAAGATGAAGCCTAGGCAGGTAAAGAGACCTACTCTCTGCTTCACCTTGTGGCTTCTATAATTGAGACACTATTGCCCTTAGAAGTCAGGCCCAGCCTGCTGTTTGCTTCAGCTCCCAAGGCTTCTATGTTTGAGACATTGTTGCAAATATGTTGTTGCCTGGAGCCAGGAGAAACCCAGCCAGGCCTGCAAACACTTTTACTCCTGTTGCAACGGAAACTGCCTGTGTACTCAGCTCCGTGAGTGGCGGCCTCCATGTTGGCTGGGCTAATTTGCATACAGTCGCTCTGATTGGCTGGTGGGCTTGGCTTAGGCATCCTGAAGAGATGGTCAATTTGCATATTATGCTTTTATTATATAGGATAGAACATTATGGAGTTAAAAAAATGAAAATCTCCCTCTAATATCCCTTGACTCATTTCCCAGTGTTAAAAGTCAATAAATAAAATCTAAACTAATAAAGGCGTAATATTGAAATTAACTGTCTCTTCGGATGGGTAAGCCACACCCACCATCCAATCAGAGTGACTGTATGCAAATTAGCCCAGCCAACATGGAGGCCGCCACTCATGGACCTGAGTAAATGGCAGCTTCAATTGCAGCAGGAGTGAAACTGAAACTGTTTGTGGCCCTTGGCGGGCCAGCTTATCCTGGCTCTAGGCAAAACATTTGCAACAAAGTATCAATCATAGACAGCCTGGCCTGACTACTAAGAGTAACATTGTCTCATTATAGAAGCTGGGAGGTGAAGCAGAAACGAGGCTTCATTAGTAGGCCCCACCTTAAAGGAACAGTACATCAATTATAGAAGATAATCAAACCCCAGAAACCTTCTTCCAGCCAGCCTTGCTGGGACATTGGGTCAATGGGAGCTGTGGGCAGCCAGAAAGCCTGAAAGCGCCAATCAGCCCATCACCCAGGCTGGCCATACCCCAATGGGATGAGGGACACCACTGAGGGGCTTGGCGAGCCTGCAGACAGCCATCAAACCCTCACCCATGCTGACCAGGTACCCCAGTAGGGACCCAAAACCTGAAGGGACTGTGGGAAGCCTGAAAATGCCCCTCAGCTCCTCACCCAGGCTGGCCACACCCCAATGGGGTGAGGAACACCACTGGGGGGCTTGGAAGCCCTGTAAACAGCCATCAGCCCCTCACCCAGGCTAGCCAGGTACCCCAATAGGCACCCAAAACCTGAAGGGGCTGTAGGCAGCCTGAAAATGCCCCTCATGCCCTCACCCAGGCTGGCCACGCCCCAATGGGGTGAGGGACGTCACTGGGGGACTTGGCCAGCCTGAAGACAGCCATCAACCCCTCACCTAGGCTGGCCAGGTACCCCAGTAGGGGCCCAAAACCTGAAGGAACTGTGGGCAACCTGAAAACCTGAAAGCACCAATTAGCCCATCACCCACACTGGCCAAACCCCAATGGCATCAGGACGCCACTGGGGGGCTTGGCCAGCCTGCAAACAGCCATCAGCCCCTCACCCAGGCTGGCGAGGTACCCCAGTAGAGACCCAAAACCGGAAGGGGCTGTGGGCAACCTGAAAACACCACTCATCCCCTCATCCAGGCTGGCCAGGTACCCCAGTAGGGACCCAAAACCTGAAGGGACTGTGGGCAGCCTGAAAATGCCCCTCAGCCCCTCACCCAGGCTGGCCACACCCCCATGGGGTCAGGGTCCCCACTGGGGGGTTTGGCCAACCTGCAAACAGCCATCAGCTCCTCACCCAGACTGGCCAGTCACGCCAGCAGGTGGACATCCCCAAAGGGGTCCCAGATTGTGAGCGGGCACAGACTGGGCTGAGGGACCTCCCGAGTGAACAAATTTTTGTGCACCGGACCCCTAGTGTTTAAATGTTTATGGAAGAGATTAACTAGCTCCTCACTAAACCTTTCTTCTTCCTGGGCAAAAACCTAGACTACATTTCTGTCTCCCACACAGTTAAATGAGGACATGTGACTGTATTTTGAACAATAATATGTTACACTTTTAGGCCAGATGCATAAAAACTCCCAAGTGCTTCTTACTAGTTATTCCCCTTGTATATCAAGTGAAATCACCATGGTGAAGATGGCAGAATCATAATTTGAAGGACCCGGAATCTCTGCCTAGAAGACTGACACTTGCTCAGGATAGAAAAACACATTTTGAATTATACATGAGCAACAAATTAACTTCAATTTCCTTAAACTATTGAGATTTGGAAACTTATCTGTTATAACAGCATTATCTTAACTAAAATATAGAAATATTATAAACTTAGATGGGGCATGCACTGTGCCCCGATATAGGTAGAGCACAGGAGGTTTATCTCGGTGCAGTGGCTGATGCAATGCTGTGAGGACACTCCAGCATCAGATCTTTCTGGCAAACCAGGAAGATGGCAACGCCCACCTGAGCCCCTCCTAGAGCACGTACACAGTACCCCAACCTTTACACTCATTGGTTCCCTAAGAAGACCTGGCGTTCCCTGATTGGCCACCTCCGCTATATATATATTGCTGTACTTCCTCAATAAAATTAGACCTGCGTCACAGAAACTGGTCTCCGGAGTTGTGCATGCAAGCATCCTAGCACTTAGGGGCTCCATCGTCCTCACCCCTGGGAGACCCCCTGCTTCACCCCATCATGCTCCACACTCATTTTTGCAACTTGCTTTTTAAAGACAAAATAACATAAGCCACTTTCTATATAGTTGCATAAGGATCTGTCTCTTTTTAAATGTAGTAACATTTATACATTTACCATTTTAAGCATTTGAAAGTGTAAATTCAATAACATCTGGCAAATTCACAATGTGTGCAACCATCACCACTATCTTGTTCCAGAAAATATTTATCCCTCCAAAAGGAAATACTGTACTCACTGAGCAGCAGCCACTCCCCATTATCATCTCCCCTCAGCTCCTGTAAACCACCAATCTGTTTTCTAACTCTATTTTATATAACTTTAATCACAAAATATGTGGTCTTTTGTGTCTGGATTCATGAATTTTACAAAATGTTTTCAAGGTGCATCGTATTATAGCATGTATTAGTAGTTGATTAAAAAAATTTAATCTTCATCTGAGGACATGCTGGAGAGAGAGAGAGAGAGAGAGAGAGAGAGAGAGAGAGAGAGAGAGAGAGAACATCAATTTGAGACAGAAACATTAATCATCTGCCCTCTGTAAGTACCTGACTGGGGAGCAAACCTGCAACCCAGGTATGTGCCTTGACTTTGGAATCAAACCAACAATCTTTTGGTGCACAGGATGATGCTGCTCAACCAACTGAGAAACTCTGGCCAGGAAGTACTTGATTTTTTTATTGTTGACTTTATCAGGGATATCCTTATCCCACTCCTGTGCTTTCCTCCACCCTGCTCCTGCCCATCCCCCAGGCCTTCACCACATTATTGTCTGTGTCCATGGGCTGAATAATACTCCATTGTATGGATGTGCCACAAGTTGTTTGTCCATTCATCAATTGATGGACATTTGTGCTGTTTATACATTTTGGCTATTGTGAAGAGTGCTGCTATGAGCATTCATGCATAAGTTTTTCTTTGAACATTTGTTTTCAATTTGTGGTGTATATACCTAGCAGTGATGAATCTTACAATAATTCTGTGTTTAGCTTATTAAAGAAATAGCAAACTCTTTTAAACAGAATCTAAACCCTTTTATACTCACAAGCAATGTATGAGGGTCCAAAGTTTTCTGCATCCTCACAACAATTGTTATTTTCTTTAAATTATAGTCATTCTACTGGTTGGAAATGGTATCCCATTGTGATTTCAATTTATATTTCTCTAATGACTAACCATGTTGAGCATCTTTCTGTATACTTGTTGGCCATTTGTATAACTTCTTTGGGGAAATATTTTTCAATTCTATGTCCATTTTATAATTGAGTTATTTATCTTTTTTGTTTAGTTGTAGTTCTTTATTTGTTCTTTGCTAGCTCTGTGTTAGATGAATGGTTTGCACATATTTACTTTGATTCACTGGGTTGTCTTTCACTTCCTTTCTTTTTTAATTTTTCAAATTGATATTGGAGAGAATTGAAATTGATTTGTTGTTTCACTTATTTATGCATTCATTTGTTGCTTCTTGTGTGTGCTCTGATGGGGATCAAGCCCACAACCTTGATGTAATGGAATGACACTTCAACCAACTAAGCTCTCTGGCCAGAGCCTCTTTACACTTTCTTGATAGTGTATTTTGATGTACAATTAAAAAATTATGAAGTCCAACTTATTTATTTTCCTGTTGCTTATTTTTGGTGTCATATATAAGAAATGATCTCCAAATCTAAGGTCATGAAGATTTACACTTATGTTTTCTTATATGGTTTAATCATATTTAGGTATTTGATCCTTTTGAGCTAATTTTTATATATAGTAAGAGGTAAAAAAATCCAAATTCATCAAGGTAAGCTAAGAAGAAGTTGAATTATTATTACTCCTAGTTATAAACTGAAAGGTATACATTACAGATAGTCAGGGAGAGAGGAGGTGGAATATAATGAAAATATAAAAGGGTCTAAGAGAGTGAAAGAAGCTGTTAAATCAAATCTTAATAAAGAAATATGAACTTACATTGATGGAAAGGAAATAAATGCTCTTGGAGTTTTGATAATGATTTTAGAAAAGTTCTATCCAAATTTAACTATCATTCTTACTATTCTTTAATCCCCCTTCATAACCCAAATTTCAGTAAAGGTACACTATAAACAACCATTTTTTATTATATATCCTGGGGAATGAATGGAAGAAGGTGAGGTCCAGCCTGGGATATGATGGTACTTAGAGGGCAGGTATCAGAAAAAGCAATTGAAAATGGTGCAGAAGTATTGCAAGGATGAGGAGAAAAGGGAAACTCTGGTGCACTGTTAGTGGGAATGTAGACAAGTGCAGCCACTGTGGAAAACAGTATAGAGTTACCTCAAAAAATTAGAAATATAACTACCTTAAGACCCAGTGATTCCACTTCTGGGAATATATTTGAAGAATAGCAAGAACCTACAACCAAGATTACTTTACCCAGCAAAGCTATCATTCAGAATTGAAGGTCAGACAAAGAGCTTCACAGACAAGACAAAGCTAAAAGAGTTCATCACCACTCAACCAGTATTACATGAAATGCTGAAAGATATTCTTTGAGAAGAGGAAGAAGAAAAAGTAAAGATAAAAATTATGAACAACAAATACATATCTATCAACAAGTGAACCTAAAAATCAAGTGAATAAAAAAAAGTCTGGTGAACAGAATAAAGTGGTGAATAGAATAGAATAAGGGGCATAGAAAGGTAGTGGAATGACAATGCACAGGGAGATAGGGGCTAGGGGGTGAGGGAAGAGACTGGACAAAAATTGTACAACTATGGATGAGGACAGTGGGGGGGAATAAAGGCAGTGGATGTGGTGGGAACTGGGAGGAGGGGAGACATGGGGGAGAAAAAGAGATGCAACTGTAATAAAATTAACAATAAAGATTTATTAGAAAAAAGAAGAAAACTAAAACACCAATTGGAAAAAATATGAACCTTCATAGTCATTGCAGCATTATTTAAAAGCAGCTTAAGTGCCCATCAGTAGATGAGTGGATAACAAAATTGTGGTACATTTATACAATGGAATACTATTGGCAGTAAAAAATAAGGCAATCTTACCCTTTGAAACAGCATGAATGGACCTAGAGAGTAAGGTGCTAAGTAAAATAAGCCAGTCAGAAAAAGACAAGTATCACATGATCTCACTAATGTGTGGAATCTAATGAACAACATAAACTAACAAAATAGAAACAGACTCAGAGATACAGGGAACAACTGACAGCTGTCAGAGAAGAGGAGATTGGGGGACAGAGTGAAAAAGGTGAAGAGATTAAAAAAACAAAAAAACAAAAAACACCTCATAGACAGACAATAGTATGGTGATTACAAAAGGGAAAGGGGTTTGAGGGAATGTAGAAGAGGGTAAAGTGGGGATAAATGGTGATGGAAGGAGACTTGATTCGCTATGATGAACACACAATACAATCCTAACTACTAAAAGTGAAATATTAAAATTAACCGTTTCTTCGGGACACTTAAGACACGTCCACCAGCCAATCAGAGCTGCTGTATGCAAATGAACTTAGCCAAGATGGCGGAGGCCACAGCCCGAGTGTTCGGCTTCTCCTGGGCTGCGGCCTTTGCCATCATGGGAGCCTCCGTCCTGAGAAGACATCCAGCGCCCTGAGCCCGCAGATGCCTTCCCAGGCGGAAGCCTTGGGAGGCGGGACCAGCCAGCCGACCCCAAAGCCCCCTCCTGGGAGGCCGTGGGGTGTGGGGTGGCTGGCGCCACCCCATCCGCTTTCCAGGCAGAGGCCTCGGGCGGCAGGACACCCTCCTGGGAGGCTGTGGAGTGTGGGGTGGCTGGCGCCACCCCATCTGCTTCCCAGGCGGGGACCTTGGGCAGTGGGACCCCCTCCTCGGAGGCTGTGGGGTGTGGGGTGGCCGGCACCACCCCATCGGCTTCCCAGGAGGGGGTCTCAGGCAGCGACCAGCCAGCCAGCTGCCAATGCCCCCTCCTGGGAGGCTGTGGGGTGTGGGGTGTCTGGCGCCATCCCATCCACTTCCCAGGCGGGGGCCTCGAGCAGCGGGACCCCCTCCTGGGAGGCCGTGGGGTGTGGGGTGGCCAGCGCCACCCCATCCGCTTCCCAGGTGGGGGCCTTGGGCGGCGAGACCCCCTCCTGGAAGGCCGTGGGGTTTGGGGTGGCCAGCGCCACCCCGTCTGCTTCCCAGGTGGGGCCTCGGGCAGCGGGACCAGCCGGCGGGCCACCAAGGCCCCCTCCTGGGAGGCCGTGGGGTGTGGGGTGGCCGGTGCCACCCCATCGGCTTACCAGGCAGGGGCCTGGGGGGGCCGGCCTGAGGCCCCCTCCTGGGAGGGCATGGGGTGGCCAGCGCCACCCTATTGCTTCCCAGGCTGATGGTCTGGAGGGTCAGTGGGAGATGTGGCCAGCCTGAAAACTGCCCTTAGACCCTCACCCAGGCTTGCCACACCCCCTGGTGTAAGGGTCTCCACTGGGGAGCTTGGCCAGCCTGCAAACAGACATTGGCCCCTCACCCAGGCTGGCCAGGCACATCAGCATGTGGACATCCCCAGAGGGGTCCCAAACTGTGAGAGGGCACAGGCCAGGCTGAGGGACCTCTCCCCTCCCACCCAGTGCACAAATTTTTGTGCACCGGGCCCCTAGTATTCATATAATTGTACACTTGAAACCTATATAATTTTATTAACCAATGTCACCCTAATAAATGCAATACGAATAAAGAGAATAAAAATTAAAAAATTAAAGGATGCAGAAATAAGAAACAAACAAAAGAGACAAAGAAAAAGTGTAGCTCTCCCCACTATGTTGCTATTAAGGTAACCTTTGGAGATATTAAGGACATGTGGAATGGCTCCATAAAAGAAGAATTTGATCTGTGTTTTGGTAACCAACAGTAGATAAGGTGAGCCTGTTTGTGGAGCAATGAGCATAAGATACACACAGGCAGGACATACAATCAGTGTGGCTCTGGCATGGGGCAAATACATGTTAACATGGGAACAAAGCAGCAAAAAAGATCTTAACTAATAAATATTAAAATTAACTGTTTCTTCTGGATGGCCTAAGCCATGCCCACCAGCCAATCAGAGTGACTGTATGCAAATTAGCCTAGCCAAGATGGCGGAGGCCACAGCCCCAGTGTGCGGCTTCTCTGAAGCTGCTGCCTCCACCATCTTGGGAGCCTCTGTCCTAGGAAGGCATCTGGCACCCTAGGCCGACGATGCTTTCCCAGGCGGAAACCTCCAGGGCGTGGGACCAGCCGGCTGGACCCCGGCCCCCTCCTGGGAGGCCAATGGGGTGGCCAGCACCACCCCATCGGCCTCCCAGGCAGAGAAGCCTTGCGGGGGGGTGGGGAACCAGCTCGTGAGACCCCGCTGCCCCCTTCTGGGAGGCCGATGGGGTGGCCAGCACCACCCGATGGGCTTTCCAGGTGGAGAAGCCTGGGGGGTGGGTGGATGGGACCAGCTGGGGCACCCCAAGGCCCCCTCCTGGGAAGCCTATGGGGTAGCCAGCGCCACCCCATCGCTTTCCAGGCAGATGACCCAGAGGGTCAGTGGGAACTATGGCCAGCCTGAAAACTGCCCTTAGCCCCTCACCCAGGCTCGCCACACCTCCTGGGGTGAGGTTCTCCACTGGGGAGCTTGACCAGCCTGCAAACAGACATTGGCCCCTCACCTAGGCTGGCCAGGCTCACCAGCAGGTGGACATCCCAAGAGGGGTCCCAGATTGTGAGAGGGCACAGACCGGGCTGAGGGACCTCCCGAGTGCACAAATTTTTGTACACCAGGCCCCTAGTTGTATATAATATAAAACTTTCAAAAGCAGGGATAAAGACGTGAGAGTTGATTTTGGAAATAGGTGGGCAACTATTTAGAGTTTTTGATTAGCAGAATGAAACAGTCAGAGCTGCAATTTCAGCACATTAACTTGACAGTATTGTGAAAAAAAAATTAAAAACAAGGTTCATCATTACCACTTGGGGAGCAAGTGTGACAGTATACTAGTAAGTAAGAGATTATGAAGTTCTGGAGCAGGGTTCTAATGAAGGGAATGAAAAGTAAAGGATCCTGAGAGATATGGGGTTAAATTTTCTAATACTTGAGTTTGGCAGCTGATTAGAGGGTTGTAAGGGTGTGTATGACAAATAACTCCTAAAATTTAGTGGCATGAAACAATAAAATATTTATTATCTCTGACAATTCTGAGGACCAGGAATTTAGAAGTGATTTGGCTGGGGTGTGTAGGATTCTGGCTGTGGTTGTCTCATGAGATCATGGGCAGATGTCGACAAGTATCTGAAGGTTTGACCATGGCTGGTCTATCTACCCTCAAGGTGCCTTATTCAGATGGCTGGCAAGGTAGTGCTGGCTGTTGACAGGAGGCTTCAGTTGTTCTTCAAATGTTTCTCCATAGCCTCCTTATAGGGCTTCACATCATGGTGGCTGGCTTCCTGCAAAGTGAATAATTGAAGAGTCTAAGACAGAAGTCATAATGCATTTTAAAACCTAGTTTCACACTGTCCCTTTTACGGTATTCTATTTATCACACAGGTCAGCCTTAATTCAAAGTTGGAAGAGGAGTATGCAAAAGTATGGATATCCAGAAGCGAGAACTGTGAGGGAATGTATCGGTGACTAGCTACCAAAGTATGGTTTTCTTTGAGGAAAGGAAAGCTTTACTTCATGTTCTCATATTATAGCCCAGTGCAGAAAAAAAGGATGACTTTGAGCCTTTGGAGCTTGCATAATTGAGAAAATTATAGCTCTATGCCTTAAAGAACTAGAGATGGAAATGCTTGTTTGAAAGGGAAGATTATAAGTTTGATTTCTTTTTATATATTTTCTTTGAGGAGAGAAATACATAAAAATGTATCTATTTGATTTTAAACCTTCAAATTTTAAAGGCTAATTGAAATCGACAAAATTAAACACACACTTTTCTATATTCAGTCCCTTCCAAGTGCATTGAATTTCATTGTGAAGAAGTGGAATGAACCATTGCTTCATTTTACATGGAACTTTTTGATTTTTGGTAGCTGCTGTAATTCTGAAGGAACTTGAAAATTTCTTTTCAGGAAGGGTTGTCAATAATCACAGTCCTCATGGAGATATTATGAGATAATGATTTTTAAAGGAACAAAATTCAGATGATTTATGCTATATACTAGTAAAGGTTAACGAATTCCAAAAGAAATCATAACAGTCTTGTAGTTTATAAAGATTAATTTTTATTTGCCATAAACCCAAATCCCTAATCTCTGCTGTCATTTTATGGTAGCAGCTAACATGACTGCATGCATCTACTCTAATTATGTAGAGCCAGACATTTAATAACACACAGCTTCAGGGCTTTGCCTAGCCCTGCTGAATCCCTATGGATGCTATTCTTATACTCTGGGTTTGAAGCTTTA
Source organism: Murina feae (assembly GCA_004026665.1). Taxonomy (NCBI): domain Eukaryota; kingdom Metazoa; phylum Chordata; class Mammalia; order Chiroptera; family Vespertilionidae; genus Murina; species Murina feae. Next base: position 16,002 of record PVJC01033641.1, read on the forward strand.
TTATTCCTTAATTACTTATTAGAACTGCACATACCATCCAAATGGAGATTTTCAAATGCAAGTATGAGTGTGTATGTGAGGGAGACTATAGTCATTATAGTCATTTCTTGTCTTATCTCATTCCATTGGAAAGCATCATGTACTTGTGATGTTGTAGCAGGTATATAAACCTATATGTATGTATGTATGTATCTATCTATCTATCTATCTATCATCTATATATCTATATATCTATATACATATATATCTATATATCTATATATCTATATATCTATCTATATATCTATATATCTATATATCTATATATTTATATATCTATATATCTATATATCTATATATCTCTCTCTCTCTCTCTCTCTATATATATATATATATATATATATATATATATATATATATATATATATAAATTTGCAAGGTAGTTTGCCCTAAACATCCAACCATCAACAGTAAACTAAAATGCCTTAGGGCCTAATTTCCTACCACTCTCCATTCTGGATTAAGTGACATAAATGATTGATTATAATGTGAAGTCAATGTCTGTGAGGAGTATTTCTTTTGTTCGTATTGAAATTAACTGCAGCTTTTATAACCAAAACAAAGAATTGTTTAGTTTCCTCTTTTTACCATTAAATTAAATAGAAAAACATTTTCTGGAAGATCCATTTTAGCACAGAATTGATTTCATGTATTTCTCCCAGTGATTAGAGTAACACTGTTTGCTACCTGCCCAATCTGTCACTGACTACCATGGGGGAAATTTCAGGTGACACTAATGAACCTTGCAAATGCAGGGGCATTCAGCCATGTGCTGAAGCATCTTGGAAATGGTTAACACAGGAGCCTTAATGTCTGAGAGGAAAAGACACAAAATATGTTACTAGTTTTAGACATAGGGGGATGTGGGGAAGGGTATGTGGGTGGGAAGAGATCAACCAAAGAATTTATAGGAATACTAGTGGCCCAGTGCACAAAATTCGTGCACATTAAAAGGGGATTAATTGGAGGAAATATTTTAATATGTTTTTTAATATATTTTAATATGTTTTTCTCATTGTGCTCTTATCAGTATTAACAATAACTTTTTACAAATTATTTGTTAATTTAATACAAGAAAACTGAGTTTATTGATATTTAATAGACATATCTTTGATTAATAGCAAGACTGAATAGTTTCTGTATTTATTAGTCATTGCATATTCTTTTAGGTTACTTTCCTGATTTTAGTCATTTTCAAATTAAGGGATTTAGTATTTCTTAAAGTTTTATATAACTACTAGAGGCCCAGTGCACAAATTCGTGCACCAGTAGGGTACCTTGGCTGGGCCTGTGAGACCTGGCTGAAACTGGCTCTCTGACATCCTCTGAGGGGTCCCAGATTGCGAGAGGGTGCAAGCCAGGCCAAGAGACTCCACTGGTGCACAATCAGGGCCAGGGAGAGACACAAGAGGTTGGCAAGCCAGGGAGGGATGGTAAGAAGGCTCTAGGGCATGTCCAGCTCATCTTGCTTAGTCTTGATCAGCCAGACCCCAGCAACAAGCTAACCTATCAGTTGGAGTGTCTGCCCCCTGGTGGCCAGTGCACGTCATAGTGAGCAGTTGAGAGACCTTAGCATATCATTTGTGTATTACGCTTTGATTGGTTCAATGGCCAACTGGGCTGCTGAGCACTTAGCATATTAGGCATTTATTATATAGGATTCATATTTATATACTTTTATAAATATAGATATTAAAAGTTTGCTTATACTTGCTGCAGAGGTATCCTTGTTTGTTTATTACATTTGAATGTTCTGCAGGATATTTAACATGTATTATTATTTTTTCATATTAAAATTAATTATGCAGGTTCTGAGTAACTCAGTGTGACTTGAAGCATAGAAACTTTTCAAATGAAAAATGAGAAAGAAAATTTCAGACAGTGGAAAAGGCAAAAGGACCTGAACCTTTTTGAGGAAATGATAGAGGTAAGTGTTGCTGAAACAAATTGAGCTGAGAGGGTGAGTAGGCCAATTTGCCAAATATTAATTTTCTGTAATACATTCAACAAAATGTCCAGTTTGCCAAATTGACTAATCTTAAAATGGGTCTTCTTCATTAAAATTTGAAGCATTTTTCCCCAAATGAGGTCATTTTATTCTTTTTAATATTTCTGAAAATTTTTAATTTAGAAGTTTCTTTTCTCTTCATTGCAGCTTTTAAAGTAGCATTCATACTATCAAAAGCTAAGCATCATAGTTATTTTAGTGCATTTATCAATGTAGTTAATAGTCAGAAAAATATCTTTCATAGTAAATATGAAGTCAGAATTTCATCTGAAAACTTTTCAGTTTGCACCACTTCCTAATTTTTTCTACTTTTTTCATAAACATAATATATAGCATAAATTAACTACCTTAATATCTTGTAAAACTAAAACTCTTTGCTCGTTAAACAACAAATTCCCATAACTCTTCCTCCAGCCCTTGGCAATCACCATTTAATTTTTTGTTTGCTTGTTTTTAATCTGTTCTTTACTATCACATCCTAGCCTCACTTTCTATTCTGTTACTGAGTTCAGTTTTGTGGGTTCTTTTTTAGATTCCCCACCTAAGTGGTAGCACATAATATTTGCCTTTCTTTGTCGGTTATTTCAGTTAGCATAATTTCCTCCAAGTTTATCCATGTTGTCACAAATGGCAGAATTTCCTTCCTTTTTATGTTTCAACTAGGGGCCCAGTGCACAAAAATTTGTGCACTCGGGAGGTCCATCAACCTGACCTGTGCCCTCTCATAGTCTGGGACCCCTCTGGGGATGTCCACCGGTTGGTGTGCCTGGTCAGCCTGGGTGAGGGACTGATGGCTGTTCGCAGGCTGGCCAAGACCTCTAGTGTGGATCCTCACCCCATTGGGGTGTGGCCAGCCTGGGTGATAGGCTGAGGGCCATTTTCAGGCTGCCCACAGTCCCTTCAGGTTTTGAGTCCCTACTGGGGTAACTGGCGAGCCTGGGTTAGGGGCTGATGGCTGTTTGCAGGCTGGCCAAGCCCCCTAGTGGTGTCTTTCACCCCATTGGGGCGTGGCCAGCCTGGGTGTGGGCATGAGGGACATTTTCAGACTTTCAGGCTGCCCACAGTCCCTTCAGGTTTTGGGTCCCTACTGGGGTACCTGGCAAGCCTGGGTGAGGGGCTGATGGCTGTTTGCAGGCTGGCCAAGCTCCCCAGTAATGTCCCTTACCCCATTGGGGTGTGGCCAGCATGGGTGAGGGGCTGATGGC
>PVJC01033642.1:0-19244 GCA_004026665.1 Murina feae
TGTGCGCGCCTCCGTACCTCTGTACTTTGCTTCTGCCGCTCCTCTGAGTCTCAGACTCTTCTCTAGTTGTAGGATTTTCACTCAGCCAGCCGTCCTGTGGGTGCGAGTGGTGTCCGTGTGTTCTTTTCGAGGTTTTTCTGAAATAGTTGTTCACAGCTGCATTTACGGTATCCACCCTATGCCGCCATCTTGTTTCTCTGGAGGAATATTTTCTATGTACAATATCATGGCATCTGCAAATAATGATAGTTTTACTTCCTCCTTTCCAATTTAAAAGCCTAGTATTTTTTCTTCTTGTCTGATTGCTGTGGTTAGGACTTCTAGTACTATGTGAAAGCAGACATCTCTGTCTTGTTCCTGATATTCGTTTTGCCCATTGAGTATGATGTTGGCTGTAAGTTTGTCATATATGGCCTTTGGCCTTTATTATGTTGAAGTATTATCCTTGTATTCCCACTTTGCTGAGAATTTTTATCAAAAATCAGTGCTGGATTTTGTCAAACTTTTTCTGTGTTTATTGATATGATCATGTGATTTTTATCCTCCATTTGTTTATATGATATATCACATCTATTGGTTTGTGAATATTCTACCAGCCTTGCATCCCCACATTAAATTCTACTTGGTCATAGGGTATGATCTTTTTACTGCATTGCTGGATCCAATTTATTAATATTTTGTTGAGGATTTTAGCATCTATGTTCATCAGGAATAAAGGTCTGTAATTTTCTTTCTTTGTAGTCTCTTTATCTCATTGTAGAATTAGGATAATGTTGGCCTCATAAAACTCACATGTGGGAGTTTTACCAAACATTCAAAGAAGAACTAAAACCTATCCTTTTCAGACTATTCCAAAAAAAAATCCAAGAGGAAGGCATACTTTGAAGCTCTTTCTATGAAGCCAGCATTACTGGAAACCCAAAACCAGATAAAGATACTATAAAGAGAATTACAGGCCAATATTCCTGATGAACATAGATACTAAAATTCTCAACAAAATTCTAGTAAATCAGGTCTAGCATTATATTAAGAAGACCATACACCATGACCAAGTGGGATTTATTCCAGAGATACAAGGCTAGTACAATATCCACAAATCAATAAACGTGATACATCACATAAACAAATTGAAAGACAAAAATTACATAATCCTATCAATTGATGCAGAAAAGGCATTTGACAAAATCCAAGTCTTTTCTAATAAAAACTGTCAGCAAAGTGGAAATAGAGGGATCATATCTCAACATAATAAAAGCCCTATTATGACAAACTACAGACAACACCATACTCAATGAACAAAAAATAAAATCATTTCCCCTAAGAACAGGAACAAGAGAGGGATGCCCAGTTTTACCACCCCTGTTCGACATAGTACTGCAAGTGCTAGCCATAGTGATCAGACAAGAAGAAATAAAAGGCAAATTGGAAAAGAAGAAGTAAAAATGTCATTATTCACAGATGACATCAAAAACTCTAAAAATTCCATCAAAAAATTAGCAGACTTAATAAATGAATTTGGCAATGTAGCAGGATACAAAATTAACACCAAGAAATCTATGGCTTTTAAAAATATATATTTTACTGATTTTTTACAGAGAGGAAAGGAGAGGGATAGTTAGAAACATCGATGAGAGAGTAACATCGATCAGCTGCCTCTTGCACACCCGCTACTGGGGATATGCCCCAAACCAAGGTACATGCCCTTGACTGGAATTGAATCTGGGACCCTTCAGTCCGCAGGCCGATGTTCTATCCACTGAGCCAAACCAGTTAGAGCAATCTATGGCTTTTTTATACACCAATAATAAACTCAGAAAGAGAAACTAAAAAAAAATCCCATTTATCATTGCAACAAAAAAATTAATATGCCTAGGAATAAATTTAACTAAGGAATTAAAGGACATGTACTCAGAAAATTAAAGAATGCTGAAAAAAGAGGTAAAGGAAGACATAAAAAATCAAATATATACTGTGTTTATGGATTGATAGAATCAACATCATTAAAATGTCCATACTAACCAAAGCAATCTATAGATTCAATGCAATCCCCATTAAAATACCAAAGGCATATTTCAAAGACCTAGAACAAACTCTCCAAAAATTCATCTGGAGTAAAAAAAGACCCTGAATAGCTGCAACTATCTTGATAAAGAAGAACAATATTGGAGGGATCACAATACCAGATTTCAAGCTATATTACAATGCCACTGTTCTCAAAACTGCCTGGTACTGGTACAAAAACAGACATATAAACCAATGGAACAGAACCCAGAATTGGGCCCAAGTCATTATGTTCAATTAATATTTGACAAAGGAGGCAAGAGCATACAATGAAGTCAAGACAGTCTCTTCAATAAATGGTGTTGGGAAAATTAGACAGATTTGCAAAAAAATGATACCAGACCACCAACTTACACCATACACAAAAATAATCTCAAAATGGTTAAAGACAAGAAACCATAAAAAGCTTAGAAGAAGCCATAGCAGAAAATTATTAGACATACCATATGTCATAGGAATATCTTTATTGATATAGCTCTTAAGGCAATGGAAACTAAGGAGAAAATAAAAAAATGGGACTACATCAAAATAAAAAGCTTCTACACAGCAAAAGAAACCATCAATAAAACAAGAAAGCCCACTGCATGGGAGAACATATTTGCCAATGTTATCTCCCATAAGGGTTTTATCCAACATTTACAGGGAACTCACACAACTTAACAAAAAAGAAGATCAACAACCCAATAAAAAAATGGGCAAAAGACCTAAATAGACACTTTTAGAAAGAGGACATACAGGAGGATAAGAGACATATGAAAACATGCTCAAAGTTACTAATCATCCAAGAGATGCAAATCAAAACAACGAGGTACCATCTCACACTTGTCAGAACGGCAATCATTAACAAATTACTAATGACAAGTGCTGTCGATGATTCGGAGAAAAAGGAACCCTCGTGCACTGCTGGTGGGAATGCAGACTGGTACAGCCACTGTGGAGAACAGTATGGCATTTCCTCAAAAAATTAAAAATGGAACTTCCATTTGATCCAGTAATCCCACTTCTAGGAATGTATCCCAAGAAAACAGAAACACCAATTAGAAAGGATATATGCACCCCTATGTTCATAGCAGCACAATTTACAATAGCTAAAATTTGAAAACAGCCTAAGTGCCCATCAGCAGATGAGTTGGTTAGAAAACTGTGGTATATCTATACAACAAAATTCTATGCTGCTTAAAAAAAAAAGGAATTCTTACCATTTGCTTCAGCATGGATGAACCTGGACAGCATTATGCTAAGTGAAATAAGCCAGTCGGAGAAAGATAAATATCACACGATTTCACTCATTTGTGGAATCTAATGAACAACATAAACTGATGATCAAAAATAGAACCAGAGACATAGAAGCAACAAACAGACTGTACAACCTCTGAGGGAAGGTGGGGGGTTAGGGGGTATGAGATCAACCAAAGGACTTGTATGCATGCATATGAGCATAACCAATGGACTCAGACAGGAAAGGGGTGAGGGCTTGTGCTGGGGGTGGGGGTGACCAGGGAGAGGTCAATGGGGGACAAGGAGACTCATACTTTAAACAAGATCTTACTTTAAACAATAAATAATTTAAATTAAAAAAATAAAAAATAACCTCCCCCTGTGAAGCCATCCAGTACAGGATTTTTGTTTGCTTGAAGTTATTTTGATTACTGCTTCAATTTCATTAGTTATTATTGGCCCCATTCAGGTTTTCTGATTCTTCATGATTGAGTTTTGGTAGATTGAATGTTTCTAGTAATTTGTCCATTTTGCTCAGGTTGTTAAATTTGTTGGAACATAGTTCATAATACTTTCTTACAATCTTTTATATTACTGTGGTATCAGTTGTTTCTTTAATGAACTCATTTCTGATTTTATTTATTTGAGTCTTCTCTTTGGCTTATGATGAGTCAGGATAAAGTTTCATCAATTTTGTTTATCTTTTCAATGAAACTGCTCTTGGTTTCATTGATCTTTTATATTGTTATTTTTCTCTGTCATTTATTTCCCCTCTGATATTTATTATTTCCTTCCTATTTACTTACTCTGAGCTTTCCTTCTTGTTCTCTTTCTAGTTCTTTTAGTTGTAGGGTTAGTTTATCTGAGATTTTTCTAGTTTCTTTAGATAAGCCTGCAAAGCTAAGAACTTCCGTATATGAACTGTTTTTGCTTTGTCCCATAGATTTTGGGTTGTTATGTGTTCATTTTTATTTTCCCCCAGGAAGTTTTTGATTACTTCTTGATCTCATTGTTAACCCATTCTTTGTTTAATCCCATGTGCTGTAATGTTTTTGAGTGTTTGTTTTGTTTTGTTTTTGTAGTTTGTTTCTAGTTCATGCCATTGTGATCCAAGAAGATGCTTGACATGGTTTCAATTTTCTGAAGCTTGTAGAGACTTATTTTGTGTTCTGACATGTGTTCTATCTTTGAGACTGTCCCATGTGCACTTGAGAAGAATGTATATTCTGCAGCTTTGGGGTGAAATGTTCAGTAAATGTCAATTAATCCATCTGAACTAGTGTATTGCTTATGGTTGCTGTTTGCTTGTTGATTTTTTTGTCTGGAACATTTATCCAGTGATGTCAGTGGTTGGTAAAGTCCCCTACTATGACTGTTTGGTGTTGATCTTTTCCTTAAAGTCCTCCAATAGTTTTTTATATATATTTAGGTGCATCTATATTCAATGTATATATTTACCAGGGTTACATCCTTTTTTGGATCGATCCCTGGGGTATTATGTATTGACCTACTTTGTCTTATTTATAGTTTTTGTTTTGTAATCTATTTTGTCAGATTTAAGAATTGCTACTTCTGCTTTTTTTTTGTTTTCATTTGCTTGGAAAATTCTTTTCCATTCCTTCACTTTCATCCAATGTGACTCTTTTGTTCTGAGGTGGATCTCAGCATATATATGGGCCATGCTTTCTCATCCATTCAGCTACCTTAGGTCTCTTCATTGGAACATTAAATCCATTTACATTAAAGGTTATTATTGATAGGTACTTATTTATTGCCATTTTTATTCTTCATGCCTATGCTACTATATTTCTTCTTAGAGCCATCTCTTTAACATTTCATACAATGCTGGTTTGGTGGTAATGAACTGCTTTAGCTTTATTTTTGGTTTGGGAATGTCTTTATTTCACCTTCAATTTTGAATGATAGCCTTTCTAGAGAGCATAGTCTTTGTTTCAAATCCTTGCATTTTATTATTTTATAAACATCATGCCATTCTCTTCTGGCCAGTAGTGTTTCTGTTGAGACATCAGTTGACAGCCTACGGGAGTTCCCTTGAAGGTAACTGACTGTCTCTCTCTTCCTGCCCTTAAGATTATCTCTTTGTCTTTAACATTTGCCATTTTAATTATATGTCCTGGTTTGCTATGCCTCACAGCTTGATGAAATGGCCTTATTGTGGGACCCAGTGGTGTAGTCTCCTTGATCTTCTGAGCTGAATGCTCTAGGATTGTTCCTTGTGTGGACCCTTTAGTTGTATATTTGTATTTTGGTCTTAACTGCTTTTGTCCCATTCAAGTGTGGTCTCAGTCTGTAGGCATGCTAATTGTGAGGCTCAATCCCTGACCATGTCATGCCAGCTGTTATATAGGTGCTGACAGAACAAAATAGGACAAAACAAAACCAAATAAAAAACATGAAAACTACAAAAAGACTAAAAAAGAAAATTGAAAGAAAGACTTAAAAATACTAAATACTAACAGATGTGAGAAGATTTGCAGAGGTGGGAAAAGAGCCAGTATGAAGGGAAAGAACTATCTTATCTAATAAAAGAGTAATATGCAAATTAGGCATCACTCCATCACAAAGATGGCCCCACCCATAGCCACAAGATGGCCACTCCCATAGCCACAAGATGGTGGTGCCCAATATGGCTCAGACTCGCCACTGAAGTGGTCAGGCGTGTTAGCCAGGCAGGTGGCAGGGGAGGAGGGGGCCCGAGGGGTGGAACAGGCGATCAGAGGGGGCTGGGGGTCCCCTGCCCAGGCCAGAGGCTTTTGCCAGAGGCCTCAGGCATGGGCAAGGGTGGAGCTGGTGATCGGAGGGGGCAGGGGCAGAGCCAGTAATCGGAGGGGTATGAGGGTGCCCTACCCAGGCATAAGGGCTGGGCTAGAGGCCTCAGGCCTGGAAAGGGGCAAAGCCTGTGATCGTAGGGGTCTAGGCACCAGTGCAGCTGGCAAAGCAGGGGTCTAGGGGTCCCCTGCCCAGGCCTGCAGTCTTGGCCAGAAGCTGCAGGGAGTCAGGGATGGAACTGGCAATCTCAGGGCTTAGGCAGGGGTAGAACCAGTGATCAGAGGGGCAGGGGCAGAACCTGCAATCACAGAGGTCTTGGCAGGGATGGAGTCAGCAATGCATGAGTCTGGGGGTCCCCTGCCCAGGCCTACAGCCTTGGCCAGAGGCTGCCAGTGGGGAAAGGGCAGAGCTGGCAATGGCAGGGGGCAGGATCAGAGCCGGTGATCACAGAGGCCTGGGGTCTATAAAGCTGGCAATCGGAGGGGCTTGGGGGTCTTCTGTCCAGGCCTGCATCCTCGGCCAGAGGTTACAGGCCTGGGCAGGGGTGGAGCCGGTGATCGGAGTGAACTAGAGAGGAAACACCTTTTCCTACCGTTCATTGGCTAAGCTCCCTGGTAACATTCTTAGTAACTTGGGTAATAAGAATCCCTAAAGGCGATCTAGGGTTTTTCCACCATACTCCTGTAGAAAAAAAATGAAGGTCCATTGCTGGAGGGCTAAGAAATGTTATATCCTACCCTAGCCGGTTTGGCTCAGTGCATAATGCCTCAGCCTGCTGACTGCAGGATCTGGGTTCAATTCTGACCAAGGGCATGTACTTAGGTTGCAGGCTCCTCCCTGGCTGGGGCCTAGGTCAGGGCTCATGCAGGAGGCAACCAATCAAAGTGTTCCTCTCACTTTGATGTTTCTCTCTGTTTTTCCCTTCTCTTCCACATTCTCTAAAAATCAATAGAAACATATCCTCAGGTGAGGATAAAAAAAAAAAAAAAGAAAGAAATGTCATATCCTATGAAAGGCACATCTTGAAAATGCCTAAAGAAAGTTGTCATTTTTTCATGGTGAAGGGACTAGAGTCCGTGTTGATGAAAACACCTTGGTGGCTGCAGTGACTGGTAGTGGCCGCAGCAGCGGAGTGATGGGGCTGGTGGCTTCCCCTGATTAGCCTGGTTGCCTCCCACAAAGGGAGGCCAGACTGTGGCTTAGGCCCGCTCCTCAAGGGGAGCAGGAAGCGGGCCTAAGCCATCAGTAAGACACCCCCTGATGGCTCCCAGTATGTGAGAGGGGACAGGCTGGGCTGAGGAACACCCCCCGCCCCCCAGTGCACGAATTTCATGCACCAGGACCCTAGTAATAAGAATAAAAAAGAAAAGAAGAAAAATAAGTAAATTAAATAATAAAAATTTTAAAACATAATACTAATGAATAAATTAAAATATATAATAAAAAAAATAGAAAAGACAAGAGAAAAGGAAAAAGTAGAATAAAATAAGAGAAAATAAAATTAATTTTAAAAAGAGGAAGACAGAAAAAAATAGAATAAAAAGAGAAATAAGAGATATGAAAGAAAAAGGGGAGGCAAGAAAAAACAAAAAATAACTTTGGACCTGCTGTTTATGGAGCTTGCTGGATTTTCCTCTGATGTTGTTCATTCTGGCTCCTTGTGTAATGGTCCTGGGCCTCCTGGGAGCTTCTGTGGTGCAGGCCAGTGTGAGTCTATCTCCCTGTCTGGTCCTGGACAACCTGACTGAAGCTCAGCAGGGCAGAGTCCTAAGCAGATAATAGGGTAGATCCCCCACAGCCCAGAGGCTGAGCCTGCTTTGGGACTCACACCTTGAATGTCCCTGTTTGGAGGTGCTCTCCTTTCCCTCATTGAACTTGGCTCTTTGGAGTAATCTTGGTCTTGGTCAGGAAACTTCGAACTAACTTGTATTGGGTCTGGTTCCTATAGCTTGTAGGAGGGGGGCAGGGCGGGTAATTTCTCTCCTTTTAGTGCCTCAGCTATACCTGCCTTGCTGGAATCTCCTCACTGCCCCTTCAAGCAGGAGAGGATAAAAAAAATTAAAAAAAATCAGCCCCAGTTGGCACTCAAACCTTTCAATGCTATTGGCCCCCACTCAGTTGGACCTCCACTTGCTCTCTGACCAGACCAAGTATCTGAGACCCCCATGCTACTAGAAGCAGCTGTAGGAGTGCAGATTTTCCAGCCCAGACCTATTCCCCCTTGCCTTGGGGTCACTGCAGGGTGGGGCAGAACCAGTTTTTTCACAGGTTGGGCAAGACCAATCCTCCTTCCCAAGCTCCACTGTCCAGTTTCTGTCAGTCCTCCACCAAAAGTTCTTTCAGAAAATAAAAGCTCTTTCAGATTCACTGGTGGTTGTGCCTGCCCAATACCTCTGCTGGCCCCGAAATCCAGGGTGTGGCCCCTCCTGCAGACACAATTCAGGTCTAACTTCCCGTAGGCAGCATGATGGCTATGTCAGGGTGCTAGTGCTGCTCCCCGCAGTGAGTCTGAGCCTCAAAGTCCCGCCACTAAGAGACGTGCCTTTTAAAAAAAAATTGATTTTAGAAAGACAGGAAAGAAGGAGGATAGAGTGATAGAGAAACATCGATTGGCTGCATCCTGCACCACCATCATCACCAACAACTGGGCTTGAAGATGTACCTTTTTAACTGAAACTTACTGTGTGACTTTTGACAAGTCCTTTAATTTTTTTGCTATCTCAGTTTCCCCAAAGGGAGAGAGCTTCTGGTCAAGAGGGCAGAATAGGTAAATATGGTACCTTGCATTCTTTCACAACTAAGCTACAGAACAACTGTCATTGAGAACCTTCTGAAGTCTAGCTGAACAGAAGTCCTGTAACTAAGGAAATATGAAAGAAGCTACATTGAGAATGGTAGGAGGGGTAAAAACCCAAAACAGGATAGTCCTTCACCCACGTGTTTCAATTAAAAATTGGGAGGGATATCTTAAGTGTGGAGGCTTCCCCTGAGGAGGGAGGGGAACCAGACTCACACTAGGTCCACCAGTCTAGGGTTCCAGTGCTAGGAAGAGAAGCCCCTATAATCTCTGGATGTGAAAAATAGCAGGGATTGTGGCTGAGAAAGATGGAAGGCTTCTGGAGTCCCAGGTGTTTCTCTTAAAGGGCTCATGCATGGACTACTCAGACTCATTCGCTTTGGGCTTCAGCACTGGAATGGAAGATTGAAAGGCAGCAGGAATATACAAGGAGGATCTAAAGTATCTTCATCAGGACAAGGATTAGAGGAATAGTTTTCTCCCAGACAAGAGTGCTGACAGAGGCCATTGTTCCTTTACTGAACCCTGAACTGGCAGGCAGATGCCACATCTGAATCTCTATCAAGTAGGTTAACATAGTTCCCTGACCCTGGTGATTTGCTGAGACCCCACCCCACTCAATTCTCAGACCCACCCAAGTACTTCCATACATATGGCCCATCTTAGCTCATGCTTTTGACTTTCCTAAAATCTTTCAAAGGTTCACAAACCACAAAAAGCAGCACTAGTACTCAGTATGCCCCATTCCCCTTGCTAAATGGCCCCAGGCCTGACACTAGCAACAGATAGGTTTGGCTCAGTGTGGCCACTCCTGGGCACCTCCAAGCCCAGCACAAGTAGTAGCCATTTACAGATTGCTTTGTAGCTCATGCTTATTGGTCCTAAGCAGGGCACAGGTGGTGGCTCATCTTGGCCTGCACCTCCTGGGATGCCCCAGTGTCAACACACCTGGTTGACATCTTTATACCACATCAAAGCACTATCCAACCACCTCCATGAGTGACATACTCAAGGGGTGAACTAGCGGGCAACAGAGCCTTGCTAAAGCAAGTCCTGCCCTGTGGGGTCAGCCTTTCACAGCAGATCCTCCATGGTGGTCACAACCAGTCCTACAGCCATTGGCCTGGAGGCAAATCCCTCCCACTTATGTGCCAATAACAATTAAGGCTCAACTACTAAAGGAGGGTGCACACAGCCCACATGTAAGGTGTACCTGGAGAGCCCAGCTTGGGTAACCACTGGGCTCTACAGGACATGTAGTATATAAGGCCACTCTACCAACACTGGGAGACATAAAAGTTCTACTTAACACATTAAGTGCCCTGTCAGTCATGACTGACCTATACTTTCTGTCTTGAAGACAAAACAGGCTAGGCACTTAATGTGTTAATACACAGAAACAAACACAGGGAGGCAGCCAAAGTGAGGAGACAAAGAACCATGGTCCAAATAAAAGAACAAAATACAACTCCAGAAAGCAAACTAAACAACAAGGAGATAAGCAATCTAGTAGATGCAGAGTTCAAAACACTGTTCTATAATGCTCAACAAACATAGGGGAAGAACAGATCAACATGGTGAGAAATAAAAAAGATAGAAAACAATGGAGATAGAAAACCTAAAATAGTGCCAGTCAGAAATGAAGAATACAGTTACTGAAATGAAGACTATATTACAGTGAATCAACAGTAGAGTACCTGAAGAAGATCAAACCAGTGATTTGTAAGATAAGGAAACAGAAAACACCCAATGAGAACAGCAAAAAGAAAAAAGATCCAAAAAATGAAGATAGTTTACAGAGCCTCTGGAACAATTTAACTGTACTTAAATTCACATCATGGGGGTGTTGGAAAAATAAGCGAGAGAACAAGGAATTGAAAATCTATTTGAAAAAAAAAATGACAGAAAACTTCCCTAACCTGGAAATAGACATACAAGCCCAGGAAGCAGAGAGTTCCAAACAAGATGAACCCAAAGAGGCCCACACCAAGACACATCATAATTAAAATGCCAAAGGTTAAAGACAAAGAGAATCTTAAAAGCAACAGAAAAAAGCAATTAGTTATGTACAAGGGAACTTCTATAAGACTGTCAGCTGATTTCTCAACAGAAAATTTTCAGGATAGAAGGGATTGACACAAAATATTCAAAGTGATGTAAAGCAAGCACTTACATCCAGGATTACTCTGCCTGGAAAAGCTACCATTTAGAATTGAAGAACAGATAAAGAGCTTCACAGACAAAAAAAAAAGCTAAAGGTATTCATCACCATCAAACCAATATTACAAGGAATGTTAAAGGGTCTTTTTAAGAAGAAGAATAAAAATAAGTTAAAAAATATGAAAAACAAAGTGGCAATAAATACATATCTATCAACAATTATTTCAAATGCAAATAGTTAAATGTGCCAATCAAAAGATATAGGAAAGCTAAATGGGTAAGAAAACATGCTGTCTACAAGAAACTCACTTTTGATTGAACACACAGACTGAAAGTAAAGGGATGGGAAAAGATATTTCATGAAAATAGAAAAAAATAATACTTGCACATTTCTACCTAGTGCTTTCCATACCATTTAAATCTTTTATTTTCTAGATAAGTTTCTCAATCATTTTAAAAATAAATAGTAATTTTGAAATCTGAAGCAACGTCTTATTAATTTTGCCATTGCTATACTGTTCCATTACTTAAACTGATGGAACATTGACTAAATTAATTTTTTCCTGCAATGAATTTCCTTTGATCTCTACAGGTTGCCTGGTTGTATTTTTAGAAGGACTGAACAATTTCTAAAATGATTTAAAATTTATGTTATGTAAATGTAAAAAATTTTCTAGTCTCTTCAGTTTCTCTAGTCAAGCTTAGGGTTTTTCAAATACAGTAAAATTGTTTTTGGTGTGACTACCCATATGTAACAAACATTCCCAACATTACCTATAAATCCAATATGTTGACAATGCCACTTTTCTGTTAAAAGGCCCCAGGGAATTTAGTAAAAAAAGACTCACGTTTTAGGCAAGTTTTAGCAAACAGGCATCCTTTCATTTCTTATTTATTCAAATGTAGAAAATACAGATGTAAGAAAAATATTCAGTTCTTTCTACATCAAACAGAGCATCATTGGAATTTCCAGTCTGACTTCTCAATGCTAAAAGAATGAAGAAGTTGATCAGGCCAGTGATATTACCATCATGATGAAGATAAAAACGTTTCACAAAAGAATTGCACCATTTGTAATACATGACACTCAGGAATAAAATAAACACCATAAAATAAAGAGGCTGTCATTTACATGCCCATGATATAGATACAGATTGGGAACATCATTATTTTTTTTCTTTAGTCTGGTTGCCAGTGTTTGAGTTGAATTTAACTCATTACTTTGAAATGATGACATTTCCACCATTCTTGCTCCTCTCTTTTCTACATTCTGTCACAAAATTATCTTATCTTTTTACTAAAGTTTATAACAAATTTATATAAAATTATTTTGGATTCCTCACATTCCTTTTCCCTCTTACCTGTGGCCAACCACAAAAGAATTTTGGTTTCACCATAGACCAACCGGTGGATTTCCAACAAACTCTACCTCCTGTCTCTTCCATGGTAACTTCCTCACAACATGGCCAGTATGGTCCACTTCTCTCTCAGCTCTGCTCCCATCTCTAGCTTTTTCCTTCTGGACTAAAGTTTGTGCATTAAATTAAAATCCCATCAATTAGTTTTATAATAATTGTTCAATTAATTATTGTTCAATAAACACTGCTCTATTTCCTGTTAACTTTATCTATACTTTATATTTTCCATGTCCTTGGGGGTATGTAAACAAATGATTCTGGTAATTTTTCTTCCTCTTTTAAAATAATTCAAACTTTCAGCTTTTCCCTGGAGCACTCTAGTCGCAGATTTACCTTTTCAACATTACCTACATTAAAAAAAATTCCATTTAAATTACCATAAAATAATTCTTTCCAACATGGAAAAAAAAACTAAATAAAAATCCACAAGACTTCCTCTCATTCTATAATCCTGACTCCTCTCCTTAGAGGTAACAACTCTTAGCACCTTTGTAGGTATACTTTCAGAAACAGTCATCAGTGTGTTTATCAAATAACATGTAAGATATATGCTTTATCTCCCTTTCTCCCATCCCCAAAGTAGAGTAGATTATGCATGCTACTCTTTTTTCACTAATATATTTTCAAGACCTCTCCATATCAGGCCTTATAGATCCTCTTAATTAATTTTAGAGGTTGTGTAGTATTTCATTACATGGAACCACACTTTATCTAAACTAGTCACCTGACGGTTGACAATGAGATTGCTCTCAGCCTTTTGTTCTTACAAAGCTGCAATGTACATTCTTGTCTATGCATCTTTGTTAGCATGTATAAGTCTATCTGTAGGACGAAGTCACAGTAAGAAATTTCTGGGTTGATTTAAAATTTTTATGAATATTACCAAACTGTGATTCAAAGAAGTTGTATAATTTATTCAACAAATGTATGAAAGTGCCTCAAAAACACTATCTACAAAAATTGCCACAGGAATTTTTTCAATCAATTATTCAGAAGCTTCAAAAATTCCAGCATGCCTAGATATTTTTCTCTATTGTAGCTGAATATACAAACACTGCTCTTTGTTGAAATATACAAATCCTGACAATAAAATAAAAACTAAGTGTTAATCTCAAGGATTTGGAAGGATGATTGTTTACAGGAAGTCGCTGAGATACTAAAAAAGGGGAAAAGTTAGCTGTAAGAGACAGTATTGCTGCCCAGCATTAGCCAAAGGAAGTATTAGTGTCATGGAGAATGGTCCATTAGTTAGTGCCAGTGCACTCTGGTTATGAAGATGTAAAGACAAAGTGATTTCCTAATTTAAAAAGACATGTATATAAAATAATAGGAGGAAAAAACCCTATATGTTTGAAAAACTAGTCCTTTATTAAAAATGTTTTTCTTTTTAAGACATTACAGAATATACAGATACAGCTTAATAGATAATTTTATAGCATAACAATGTTGTCATTTTGTCTAAAAAGAAAAAGTGTCTTGACTGAGATGCTACCAGCTGAGGATTAGGTGAACCCAATTAACCCAATTTTTATGTGTCTGTACCAAGTGGCTTATTTTAGATGTACACTACTCCCTAAATCCTTTAGGGTACCACATGGAAAATCCACAAACAGACTATAAGGTCATGACATTAATTTTCCTGTCATTCTCATGCTTTAAATAGGCATCAAAAAACTTTAAAAAATCTTGTCCTCTGGGAAAGAAGGCAAATCTGAAACCAATTATTGTAATACTATTAAATTAAACATGATGACCTTAGTTAAATTTATTTTGGTACCTTTTGTTAATCAATAAACTTTCTCAAATAAGATTATGACATTTTTTCACAGAGCAAAATGATTAACCAGAGGACTAGTAGAACAGAGTAACCACTCAAAAACCTGAATTTCATTCACCTAAAGCTTAACCAGAAAGTTTAATAAGCATACATGGAATCTTTGCTCAGAAAGTATAATATCTGTTACAAAGCTTGCAAAAACTTCCCATTAGTAGACTACTGAGCCAAGAGCCATATCTGTTTTCACTTGTTTCTGTTGTTCAATACTTCTGCTATTTTGTCAACTGAGGACTTGCTTATAACTCTTCCAATTTATTTAAACCTAAAACAAAAACAAAAACGGGGCAGGGGACATGTCAGTAGCTTCTTCTTCTGCTTAAGTTTTCAAGACTCAAACTGCTTTAGGTGTTTGGAAGATAAGATGGTTCAGAGACAACATCTAAGCTTAATGATTTTATGGTAGTTCAGGTTCCCACCAACTTACCAACACCTTGCTTGGGCACCAGGTGGGAGAGAAAGCCACCTGACGTGGAACTTGGAAAGTATTTGTTGTGTGTGTGTCCTCTAATGTTGTGTAACCAGGATGATACCCATACAGACTGTCAGGCTCATTTTAATCCTTACAAATGGTAAAGGATAGTGCTGAGGATGGTGAATGATGAGTTTAGATGGATGGGAAGGAAAATTAGGCAAGGAAAAGGGTATCTACATCTCTGTGGGACTAATGAGCAAGGGAGAGATGAATAAGTACAAGTCACAAAAGAAAAAGAAAGTGGGAGGAAAGGGAACAATGGTAGCATTATTTTAAATGGAGAAATGGCATGTGAAAAAAATTACTTAAATTCCAGTTCTTTTAATATCTCAGGTAGAAACCCATATAAGTACTGGTTCTTCATGAATTATATTGCAATTAGAAAAGACACTTCTAGGACTTTATGTGCAATGCTGACAGTCTCCACAGTTAATAACTATTGACTAGTTGTTAAATGATCTTGTTGCTAATCAACTGCAATAGTTTACTACAATTTAAGTTGAAGTAAATAGTTCAATGCTTTAAGATCACCTCTTACTTTTCTAAATTTAAAACCTAACCATAGAATAAAAATTTCTAATTGTCTCTTTGTCTATAGATATTAACTATGAAGAGTATCACATTGGAAATATGCGAAAAATAACAATACAGAAGCAATAGAGGACCATTATTTATTGCAAAGGTTTTTACATGGTTTATTGTGGATATATAGGGATCCAATTAAAAGGATATTCTTAAGAATGCTTTCTTGATCCGTTGCTTTCATGTATTTGACCATGTGTCCACAATCTATTTCTTTATAATTTGTAGATCCACATTTCAACTGCCTTTTCTTCTCCAAATGTATATATTTTTACTTTAGCAGCTGATGAAGCAATTTTTCAAACTAGTGAAAAATGGTGATACCTGGCAGCCAAGAGTTCCCTTTGAGGCAGTGGCTATCTTTGTCTATGCTAAAGTATAATTATTTGATACATCATTACATTTTGCTTTTATTTTTTAGAAAAGTTAATAGAGCCCAAAATAGTAAAAGTAAATGTGATTAATATGATGGCAAAAAAAAAAAAAACAGGCAACAGAAGTAAAAATAAACAAATTGCACTACATTAAATTAAAATAAAAACTTCTGTGCATCAAAGGAAACAATCAACCGAGTGAAAAGGCAACCTATGGCATAATAGAAAATATCTGCAAATCATGTATCTGATAAGGGAGTAATATCCAGAATATATAAAGAACTCCTACAATTCAACAACAATGACAACAAATAATCTGATTAAAAATGAGCAAAGGACTTAAATAGACAACTCTTCAAAGATGATATAGGAATGGCCAACAAGTTTATAAAAACATTCTAAATATCCCTTACCATTAGGGAAATGCAAATCAAAATCATGATGAGATGTCACCTCACACCATTAAGATGGTTACTATAAAAAAAGTAGAAAATAAAAACTATTGGTGAGAATGTGGAAAAATTGGAGCCTTTATGTACTACTGGTGGGAATGAAAAATAGTGCTGGTGCTGTGGAAAACATTATGGCGAATAATGCTGCAATGAACACAGGAGTATATATATTTTTTCAAATTAGTGTTTTTTGTTTCTTCAGATAAATTCCAGAGAGGAATCACTGGGTCATAAGGCAGTTCCATTTTTAATTTTTTGAGGTAACTCCATACTGCTTTCCACAATGGCTGAAACAATCTGCATTCCCACCAATAGTGCAAAAGGGTTCCCTTTTCTCTCACATCCTCGCCAATACTTGTTGTTTGTTGATTTATTGATGATGGCTTGCACGACAATGTGAATATGTTTAACACTACTGAATTTAAAAATAGGATGATAAATTTGTTATGTGTTTCTTACTATAATTTTTCTGACAGGTGTGAGGTGATATATCACTGTGGCTTTAATTTGCATTTCTCTGATAATCGGTATGTCTATTGACCATCTATACGTCCTTTTTAGAGAAGTGTCCATTTAGGTTTTTGCCCTTTTTCAATTGGATTGTTTGTTTTAAACCTGTGTTGAGCTTTATAAGTTATTTATAAACTAGAGGCCCAGTGAATGAAATCATGTGTGGGTAGGGTCCCTAGGCCTAGCCTGTAATCAGGGCCATCTTCCACCCACTTGCCAGTCCCCAGTCCTGCCCCCCGCCACCACTCACCCAGTTCCTCGTAGTTCCCTGTTCACCATCCTGTGATCAGAGCCTGTGGGCTGGCAGGAGAGACCAAGAGGTCAGCTGTTCTGCCTGTTTGCCAGTCACCAGTCCCACCCCGCTGCCACCCACCCAGTTCCCTGTTTGCCATGCTGCAATCAAAGCCTGCAGGCCCAGGGGAGGGACCAAGAGGTGGTCAATGCACCTCATAGCAACTGGTTGAGCAGTCATTCCAGTCATTACACCGTTATGGTTGCTGGGCTTTTAATATATAAGATATTGGATATTAACCCCTCATCATATGTATCACTGATGAAAATATGTTCTCACATTCAATGATTTGCCTTATTATTTTGTTGATGTTTTCCTGTGCAAAACTTAGTGTCCTTCAATAGATGAGTGAATAAAAAAGCTATGGTACATTTACACAATGAAATACTATTCTGTTGTAAAAAAAAAAAAAAAAAAAAAAAAGGAAAATTTTACACTTTGTGACAGCATGGATGGACCTGGAGAGCATCATGCTAAGTGAACTAAGCCAGTCAGAAAAAATCAAGTACTATATTCACCCATATATGGAATTTAATGAACAAACTGAACTACCAAGCAAAATAGAGACAGACTCATAGATAGAGAGCAGGCAGACAACTTGAGGGTGGAGGGGTTGAGCAAAATAGAAAAAAAAAAGAGAGAGAACTCATGGACATGAACAACAGTGTGGTGTTTGTGGGGGTGGAGGTGGAAGAGGACCATAGAGAGGACTCATGGTGATGGAAAAAAATCAATAAAAAAAACCCCAGTATGGTGGGTGGTTCTTCAAAAAAATTAAAAATAGAATTTATATGATTCAGTCATTTGATCTGGGAATAGATCCAAAAGAAATGAAAGAAAAAATTTAAAGATATATATGCACAACGATGTTCACAGCAGCATTATTCACAATAGTCAAGAAGCAACCATCTATCAAAAGATGAATGGGTAAATAAAATGTGGTGTACAGATACAATGGAATGTTATTCACCTTTAAAAAGGAAGGAAAATTTAACACATGCTGCAACATAGATGAACCTTGAAGATACTATGCTATGTAAAAGAATCCAGTCCCAAAAAGACAAGTACTATTTGATTCTTCTTATATGATATATCTAAGTAGTCAGTCAGAGAATCAGAAAATGGAATGGTGGCTGTCAGGGGCTGCAGGGAGGGAGAAATGTAAATTTGTTGTTTGTTGGGTATAGAGTTCCAGTTTTACAAAATGAAAAAGTTCTAGAGAGGGGTTATACAATAATGTGAATATATTTAACATTACTGAATTTAAAAATAGGATGATAAATTTTATGTTATGTGTTTTTACAATTTTAAAAAAAGCAAATGTGATTTTACTAGTAATAAGAAGCACAGGTCTTGTAAACAACATAATTTTAGGCAAAAAAGACAATCATTCAGGATATTTGTTTTGTTTTTTTAACCCTTACCCAAAGATATTTTTTCCATTGATTTCCACAGGGAGTGGGAGAGAGGGGGAGAAAAGAGAGAGAGAAATATCCATGTGAGAGAGACACATCAATTGGTTGCTTCCCACATGCTCCCTACTGGGGGCAGGTATCAAGCCTGCAACAGAGTTCACGACCTTGACCAGAATAAAACTCACAATCCTTCTGATACTCTAACCACTGAACAAACTAGCTAGGGTGATACAGGATATTTTAAGTGGGCATACCTTTAACCTTTATAGAAGGACACTGGACTTTAGCAAGACATATATGTGTTCAACTGTGAAAAAAATTTTTAAAAAATTTACAAAATATACAATATTCATACTAGACATATATCTATGTCAAAAGAAATGATCCATTAAGCCAGTGATTTTCAACCTGTGGGTCGCAACCTTTTTGGGGGTTGAATGAGCCTTTCACAGGAGTCACCTAAGACCATCCTGCATATCAGATATTTACATTATGATTAATAACAGTAGCAACATTACAGTTACGAAGTAGCAACGAAAATAATTTTATGGTTGGGTCACAACATGAGGAACTGTATTAAAGGTCAGAAGGTTGAGAACCACTGCATTAAGCTATTGTATAATGTTTTACTAGGGGATAGAATATCTTCTTATCTAGCATTACACACTTAATTTTTGTGTATTTTAATTTTTTTTCCTATTTATTTATTTATTTTCTTTATTAAGGTATTACATATGCTTCTCTGTCTCTGGATCTATTTTTTTAACATTTATTATCATATTTTATTTTATTTTATTTTATTTATTATTATATAAAGTTTTATAAAGATTAGTACATATATCTCTTTTTCCCCCTACCCTTCCCCC
>PVJC01033643.1:0-19253 GCA_004026665.1 Murina feae
AAAAAAAAAAAGCCTAGCATAAGTCAGGCATAACTAATCAGCCTAATTCAAGTCTATTTACTCAAGCCAGAAACCATCACCCTTAATTTATTTTGATATTTTTCTTCTACATCCAGCCCAAGTTCCATCACAACAAGGTAGTCCAGATCTGGCCATTGCTCCCTAACTTCACTCCAGTGAGCAACATCTCTCAGCTGGACCACATCACAAATTCTCAGCTGTTCTCCCTTAGTCCATTCTTGATCCTACTATGGTATTCCTTCTATTCAGAAGTAAAAGTAAATCAATCCAGTCCAATATAAATCAAATACGACCCCCATCCCTGCCTGCTTAAAATTGTCCTATGGATCCCCACAGCAAACTCAATAAAATTCAAACTCCCCTCCATGAACAAATAGCCATCACAGGAGATCTGGCCCCTGCTTACTTCTCCAAGCTCTTTTTCCTACACTCACCCTCAGTCGCCATGCTCCAGCCATATGCCTTCTTTCTGGGTTTTAAACATATGCATTCATTCTTACCTCACAGCATTTGCAGACTCCAGCTTCTGTGGGTTTGGAATGACTTAACCTCAGATCTTTGCATGGCTGCCTCCTTCTCGTCTTTCAGGTTCCAACCCGAAGGGTCACCTCATCAGAGATGCCCTTCTTGGCCATCCTAATTAAAATTGCCCACTTCCAATTGATAATCACTTTATTTTATTCATTATAGTTACCAATATTTGAAATATTTGTATTTGTTTCTACATTATGTCTATCTCCTAATTATGTAAGTGTTTTGAGGACAGTAGCATTGTGCTATTTTCATATTCCCTAGAACAGTGCCTGCCACTCACACCTATAGTCTCAATATCTAATCATTAACTGACTGTCCAATAGTGTTCTAAGGCCTTTATATGCAGAACTGCATTTCATTCCCCACAGAGATATCTAATTTCCATTTTATAAACCATTGAAACAGGATTTTTGGACTGGAACTGTTACGCCCAGATTTCATGATCCCCAAAGACCACCCAGGGAGCCCATGTCCAATGCAAACCCAGTGCAAAAACATGAGGGCCTTTATTCCAGTTAACTCAGACTTCGTCCCACACACACTCACCGATGCAGCAGCACGGCTGGGAGGAAGTGCTCGAGTTTCAGGAAAACAGGATGTATAGGGAGTGGGTGGGGTAATGCATGATTCGTCAAGGGAAGAGTCAAGGTCTGGTTGCACAGGGGGGCAGGGTGCAGTTAGACTTGGGTCATTTCCTCTGCATTCCTATTGGCCGGTCCACAGTCTTGCACCGCCCTTTCATAACATGTGGTGTTCCCCTGGACTGGAACCTGGATTCTTTGACAGAAATTGGTATAGCAAAGGTGGAGATTTATTGAAGAACAAGTACTGGCTCCCACGTGGGGAGGGGAAGGAGTCCCCCAGAGCAGACTCCCAGGTAGGGAGGGGGAAAGGGTCCCACTGAGTTCCTTTTCCCTGTGGCTTATAAAGGCTGCAGATCTTGGTGCCTCTGATTCGTCACTATTCCCTTAGACTGGTTACTGTAGTAACTCCTGAGCTCACATGAGACAAGTGAGGTTCTCTCCCTCGCCCTCTTCTTCCTTATTATTTTCCTATTCCCTTTGGGGTTTCTTATTCTTCTGGATGAGGGGTTTCCTTCCCTTTATTTTGTATATATAGACCTTTTGCTATTCTCAGCTTCCTTGTTCTATGGAAATATACCTGTTGCAGCTTTTCAGTCCCTTGTTCTATGGAAATATACCTTTTCCTACTCTGCAGCTCTGTGCTTCTTCTATGGTCCTCTTAATTTCTAAAATTTCCTAAGACCCATCTTTTTCACCCCCAAAAATTCCTGTTTCACTATGAAACCTAAACTCAAAGCTATTAAGTGTCAAACGTGGAATTCAAAATTATCTTTTGTTTTCCATTTTATCCCCTATTGCTTTGTACACTGCTAAATGTTGAACAAATGTTTGTTTAAAGGAGAGATGTATAAAACATCAAAGAAAAAAAAGCAAAAGCATATAAAAAAAGAGAAAAAAGCTAGAGGATCATTTTTAGTCTCCCATACCATTAAATGAACTTTAGCAGGTCAGAATTAGGTTTCGGTATTCACACCCCAATAGGATCCATAGGAAAAGTTGCTACTTCCTGCAAAGGGTCTCAGCATACAATGGTTGTGAAAAGGGCTATAAAAATGTAAAGTTGTTCTTCACACCTTTACTTAGTGCTATTACCTCTGTTTGGCAAGTTGCAGCCTGAACAAGACCACAAAGTCTTATATAATTCAAGTCTCCAGATGTATAAATCTGATCTGTCAGAGAAAATTAAAGCAGACTTTCAGAAAGAAATCCAAAATTCAGGATCCCATCTGTTGTATGCTGTATATTCATATGTCAGAAATCCACATGGCACCTGGTCCCTATGGCACTTAGGTGACTTCTCTTTGCCCAAAACCTGTTCCCACCAGGAGCACAAATAACCCAAGTAGGAGCTCCTCTGCAGTGAGTTCCAGGAAAGGGAGGTCCCTCAGTGCACATAAAGGGCATGTGCTGCCCTGAAGGACACAGACCTGGCCAACTTGAACAAGTCTGTTATTTTGAATCATTACTTTTTTTATAAAATCAAAATCTTAATCTTTATAAATAGCAGCATGTGAAATCACTTTCCTAAACCCCTAGCTCTGGTTTTTAAGCCTAGAAGGCTACTAAACCTTCTAGGAAATGGAACTAGATTTCTTGATCCTCTCACTACCTTAGATGTGATTGGTTCCCCAGCTGCTGAGTAACTCAGCCCCTAGGTCCATGGCTGCTAATGGAGCCATGAATAATGAGAGACAGGTTAGTGCAAGGGAAACAAGAGGCAAAATGGGGCAGTGGGAAGTACACGTGTTGGTACAAGAGGAGCTCTATCAAAGTCTGCCCTTCATAACATCATGGCTTCGCCTCCCCTCAGGTCCCTTCACTCTTTCTGTTCACTCCTTCCCAGCATTGATGTGGTTTCACCTCCAATGTGCCCATACATGAGACTATTCTTCCTCAGGCTGCCCTCAGGCACATCCAGTGCCCCGGACTTTATCTGCCCCTTTCTCAAACCTGGGGACAGCCCCTACCAAGGGTGGAGAATGGGTGGCAAGGACAGCACAGCTTCCTTCTTCAGGTGAGATAAACCCAGGGCTGCCTTACACTGCAGGTGCCTCTGTGAGATCAGCTGGAATCACGTTCAGTGAGTCTGTTGCCAGAGGAAACAGTTCCTTGTGGAGTCGCCAGAAAAGAATCTCAAGGACCTATGTTACTTAAGGGTAGTGGCAAGATTTATTGGGGCGAAAGAAATAAGATGCCCTAGAGCAGTGGTTCTCAACCTTCTGGCCCTTTAAAACAGTTCCATGTTGTGACCCTCAACCATAAAATTATTTTCTTTGCTACTTCATAACTGTAATGTTGCTACTGTTATGAATGGTAATGTAAATATCTGATATGCAGGGTGGGCGTAGGCGAACCCTGTGAAAGGGTCGTTAGACCGCCAAAGGGGATGCGAACAACAGGTTGAGAACCGCTGCCCTCGGGATTCGAGAGTGGGTGGGCTCTAGTAGCAGCTGCCTGACAGCCCTTGCTAAATCCTTCATATATTTTCCTGATGTTTTGAACAAGCAGGCCTTCTTTCAAACTATCCAACCTGTTGCCTGGGTTTTCCCGGGGCTGTGCTGGGTTCTCCCTCTATCCAAACCCTTTCTTGGATCTTCTGGGGTTTCATGACCTCATCCTATCCCATCCTTTTTCCAGACTTTCCCAGGCTTGACTCCTCCCTTTATGGTAGCCACTTCGGCTCTTACTGAACACGCCTCAAAGTTCTGCTTCGTGGCCACCTGGCTTCTACTGCGCATGCCTCAACAGAAGACTTTCCTCTTCACTGCTGTATTCCCTCCCTCCGGGTAAATGGGCGTGGGTTTCCCAGGGTGCCTGCATGCTCCACGATGAACATACATTTGAGGTAGTATGCAACTGCCCCTTTGCTGCTCCTCTGAAGCTGCCCCTTCATAGTTAATCGGGCTTTATGTCTGACTCCATGTGCTCCCTTCCTTTGTTAATAACTACCTACTGTATGTAACAAGTTCATGCCCGAATTTGCATCTTTGCTTCACTTCTTCCTCTGCTCTATCTGGCTTTCCCCATTCTCTCACTGGTTTCTCCTGGGAGTAATACCAAAATATCATTTGCATTCCAGTCCTTATATTAGGGTCTGCTCTGGGAAGCCCAGCCTAAGAGAATAAACTACCTTAAAGGTTTGTGTTGGGAATTAAATGATACATTATGGCACCTAGGAATGGTGCTGAGCACATAATGGGCCCTTGATAAATAGCAACTACTACTTTTGTTATACTCAATTTTAACCAAAAGGCCGAAAAATGATTAGTTTCTTCTCCTTCCTTTCCTTTCCCTTCCCTTTTCTTCCTTTCCCTTCCCTTCTTTCTTTCTTTCATTCTTACTTTTTTTAGAGAAGGTGGCTAAGCTCTAGTTGGCCTGCAAACTGGAAGGTTCCAGGTTCGATTCTGGTCAAGGGCACATGCCCGGGTTGTGGGCTCGATCCCCAGTGGGGGACTTGCAGCAGGAAGCCGATCCATGATTCTCTCTCATCATGGATGTTTCTCTCACTCCTTCTTCCTTCTTCCTCTCTGAAATCAATAGAAATACATTTTTTAAAAAAAAAAAAAAAGAAGAAGAAGAATAAGAAGAAGGAAGCTAAAAGTCTCTCACCTTGGCAATCTTTCATAAATCTAATTTGGGGCCCTCATATGGAATATACTTAACAAATGCAGTTCTTATCTAGCCAAACTAATGATTCTGATTCCTTCTGAACAGGCCTCTTGTTGTAGGTCACACTCTCCCAAACAATTGCATGGAATTAGTTTAGGTGATTAAAAAAATCACTGATTTTGGAGCCATGTTTATCTGAATTTTGAATTCATATCTGCCACTTACTAGTTTAGCTGTTTAATCACAGGTAATTGCTTAACCTCTCTAAGTCTTGTATACCTTATCTATAAAATGGAAAAGAAAAGTCTCAACAGTTTTACTGAGTTATGAAGATTACACAATGCTTATCAAATGAGGGACAGCTCAGTGTATTAGTTAAGTGCAAGGATGCTGGAGGAAGACTGCCTGGGCTCCAAGTTCTGCTTCTGGCTGCTTCTGGTTTTGTTTCGAAAAAGAACAAAACCAGCAGGAGAAGATGATAGATAGGTAGGTAGGTAAGTAGGTAGATAGATAGATAGATAGATAGATAGATAGATAGATAGATAGACAGACAGACAGAGGATAGATAATAGATAGATAGATAATTATAAGGAATTTACTCAGACAATTATAAAACTGAAAAGTGCAGCCCACACAATTGTCTAAGTTTGAAGGCAGAAGAAGACTGATGGCCCAGTTTTAAGACAGGCAGAGAGGTAATTCTTTCTTACTCAGCTGTCATTCTATTTAGGTCTTCAACGAATTGGATAAGGTCCATCCACATTGAGAAGGACAATTTTCTTTACTCAGTGTCTCAGTTTGTTCAAGCTGCTATAACAAAAATACTACAGTTTGGGTAGTTTATAAACAACAGAAATTTATTTCTTCCATCTCTGGAGGCTGGGAAGCACAATATCAAGGCACTGGAAGATCAGTGTCTGCAAGCATCCAATTCCTGGTTCATTGATGCCCATCCTTTTGCTGTGTCCTCACATGGTGGAAGGGGCAAGGGAGTTCTTTGGGGGTCTCTTTTGTAAGGGCACGAGTCCCATTCATGAAGACTCCACACTTATGACTAATCATCTGCCAAAAACCCCACCTCCAGATACCATCACATTGGGCGTTAAGATTTGACATATGTACTAGGGGTTGTGGAACACATTTAGTCTTCAGCACTCAAACTACTGATTCAAAGGTTAAGCTCATCTAGCAACACCTTCACAGACACACCTAGAAATCAAATGTAACCAAATATCTGGGCACCCAGTGGCCCAGTCAGGTTGACAGATAAAATGAACTATCACATTAACTATGCAAACTGGGAGAAATTACCCAATCTCTGTGATACTTGTCAGGAGACTAAAGACAGAGTAGTTCTGAAACTGAACAATTTCATATATATATACTATCTACTAGTAAACTAATGCTTGACACTAGTAGCAAGCATTCATTAAATGAATTTCTACTCTGGTGTAGAGTAGAAATTCAAGAAATGTTGGGTCCCTTCCCATTGGAGGTGTAGAAAGAACATGGTGGCTATAAATTTGAAAAACACTCTTTTACAGACAATTTGAAGAGAATAATGGCCATAATTTGTATTTTCTTTGAGTACAGAACAAGAATAGTGGGTTTAATCTTAAAGCAGCACAAGGTACATCGTCTAGAGACACAGAATTTTAAGCTGTACCAGTAGATGTTGAAATGGATTACTGAGAAGGTTATGGAATCTCCTATTCTTTCACATCTTTAAACTAAGAAATAGCATCATGTGCCTAGACTAGTTTGAGTCTGATTTTGCTTAGAGGTAGAAAAGAGAAGCAAATTAAAACCCACCCCATGCCTATGTTTCCTCCTGGTAATTTCACTTCCTGAGAATCTGGACAAAAATATTAGAATTCTATTTTCCTATTTATGAACGTCTTTCTTCCTGGGAGTAATATTTTTTGACACAAGTAAGGAAACTTTTTCTTTTCAAACCAGAGGGTTACCCTGCCTGCCACCTAGGAATAGAGCAAATAATACTTTAGGTTATTGCTCCTATACTTGCTACCCCAGACACTTCATACAAGGGCTACATCCTCTGCAACGAGAGAGTTCTTAAGGGATTTAAAATAGTTCTGTATTATTGCAGACCACTGTCCAGGTCTCTGTCTTGAGAGGTCTGAAAACACCCTTATGCAATGTACACTTCTCTTTGCCATGATTTACTGATATAGTGGAAAGCTTTTTAACTCACAAAATGGTGTTGTTGCAAGGATGCCAAGTAAATAGGCTTTTAATGAGAAAAGTTCTCACCAGCTAACATGGGACAATTATCTTATCTAATAAAAGAGTAATATTGAAATTGGCCATTTCTTTGGGATGCCTAAGCCACACCCACCAGTCAATCAGAGCGGCTGTATGCAAATTAACCCAGCCAAGATGGAGTCCGGCAGTCACGGAGCTAGAGTAAACAGGAGGCTTCCGTTGCACCAGGAGTAAACTGTCTACCTAGGCCGGCTGGGCCTCCCTCTGTTTATGGCAACATAGTTGCAATTACAGAAGCCATGGAGCTGACACAGACAGG
Source organism: Murina feae (assembly GCA_004026665.1). NCBI lineage: Eukaryota > Metazoa > Chordata > Mammalia > Chiroptera > Vespertilionidae > Murina > Murina feae. Next base: position 7,294 of record PVJC01033643.1, read on the forward strand.
AGGCTTCATTACCTGCCTAGACCTCGGCTTAAAGCAACAGTTTCAATTATAGAAGATAAATAAACCCCAGAACCTGCTTCCAGCCAACCTTGCTGGGACGTTGGGTCAATGGGAGCTGTGGGTGAGTGAGGACCAGGGATGATGATCAGGCCGAGTGCAGGCCAGAGCAATACTGGGGCAGCTATCTATAGGTGTAATCAGCATTGCCAGCCAGTGACAGAAAGCAGAGCCTGACTCATCTCCGTAAGCAGCATGAAGCCTTGGTTGTTGGTGTGTTCACCCATGGGTGCATACTCCCTCTTTTGTGTGCGTGCATCAGTGGAAACTAATGATGAGCCTCAGGACTGTGGCACACAGGTACACAACTGAAGGGGTGAGACCTGAGCACAGGCACACTGTTGAGTGTCTTCCAAGGGTGTCTAGGCTGGTGTCTTAGACTCATGTAAACCTGAAAGCCTGAAAACGGCCCTCAGCCCCGCACCCAGGCTGGCCAGGTACCCCAGTAGGGACTCGAACCCTGAAGGGACTGTGGGCAGCCTGAAAACAGCCCTCAGACCCCCACCCAGGCTGGCCACACCCCAATGGGGTGAGGGTCCACACTGGGAGGCTTGGGCAGCCTGCAAACAACCATCAGCCCCTCACCCAGGCTGGCCAGGCATGGCAACAGGTGGACATCCCCTGAGGGGTCCCCTACTGCAAGAGGGCACAGGCCGGGCTGAGGGACACCCCGAGTGCACAAATTTTTGTGCACCGGGCCCCTAGTGTCAAATAATGTCAGAGTAAGTAATGACAGAAAAAAATTATAGATCATTGAATAAAATGGGAAACCTTAAGTATATAATTGACTCATGCTCTTAAGCCTTAAAACAACTTTCAAAGACTTTAGTGTCTCCATTTTACACATGGGAAATTTGAATTGAAAATTTTAAGCAACTTTTCCAAACTCAAATGGCTACCAACTGACAGTGTTTTTTTCTTCCACTACTTTAAAAAAACAACAACATTCAAACTTAAAGAAAAAATATTAGTTTAGTACAAAAAGCTATCTTCTTCCTGAACTATTGAGAGTTGTTGACCTGATGACCCATCACTTATAAGTTCCTTAAAACAAGGACATTTTTATTTTCCTATATAACTAAATCATAACCATCAAGAACAATGGCTCCATTAGGCAAATGGAAAGAAGCACCTGTATATAACAGACATTCAGTTAATATTTCCAAATTCCATTGAACAAAATAGAGATAAAATGTAAATATATCTATTGCTAAGCTTAGGTATAATGAGTGATTATTCTAAGAACAAAGAAAAAAGAATATCTCACAAAGACTTGTTCATTGACACAGGAACATATATAAATGGAACCCTATATAACTAATTTGCATGTAAATGTATATTCATTAAACTACCAAATTAACCTCTAATTTTGTAACTATAAAGATGTAGAAATGAAGGTATGACAATAGTGATATAACACGTTGCCATTTATTTTATAGATCATTATATACATACTAGGGGCCCGGTGCACAAAAATTTGTGCACTCGGAGGGTGGGGGTCTCTCAGCCCAGCCTGTGCCCTCTTGCAGTCTGGGACACCTCGGGGGGGATGTCCACCTGCTTGGCATGCCTGGCCAGCCTGGGTGAGGGGTTGAGGGCCGTTTTCAGGCTGTCCACAGCCCCTTCAGGGTTCATGCACTGGGGGGTGGGAGGGCTGGTGAGTGCAGGCCTGGACGTTTCCCACCAGAGGGTCCACGATCGCACACACCTGGTGGGCCCCTACCGCTGAGGCGACACACCTGGCACAGAGCTGAGTGGCAAGCCAGGGGCAGACGCTGGTGCAGGATCCCTCAGTGGGGCCCTGCTGCTGAGCAAACACACCTGGGGTGGAGTCAGGCAGTGAACTGGCTTTGGATTCTCCGCACTGTGCAGCAGACGCTCCTGCACGCCCTGTGGAGGCCCCTGGGGGGTGGATGAAGGTAGTGGACCCTGGACTGGTGCTCCTGCATGCCCCTGAGGAGGCCCCCGGGGCAGAGCCAGGCTGTGGACACGGGACGACTGCTCCTACACACCTTGCAGAGGCCCCCTGTGCTCCCGCATGCCCCAGTGGAGCCAGGCAGCGGACCCAGGACAGCTGCTCCTGGATGCCCCGAGGAGATTCCTGGGGGACGGAGCCAGGCAGTGGACCCAGGATGGCTGCTCCTGCAAGCCCCGTGGAGGACCCACTCTCCCACATGCCTGGTAGAGGCCCGCGGGTGGTGGAGCCAGGCAGCAGACCCAGGACAGCTGCTCCTGGACGCCCCGAGGAGGCCCCAGGCCGGACCCCCCCTCCCACTGAGCTGACACACCTGGCACAGCTATGCCGGCCGGCTGTGGAGGCTCCCAGTGCAGAGTCGCCCTGCCAGCCTCCATCTTGGCTGGGTTAATTTGCATACAGCTGCTCTGATTGGTTGGTGGGCGTGGCCGTGAGCAGAGGCTCAGCCAGCCTAGGCAGGCAGTTGCAACAGAATACTTTGGTTTGCTCTAGCTCCCTGGCTGTTGGCCTCCATCTTGGCTGGGTTAATTTGCATATAGCCGCTCTGATTGGCTGGTGGTAACCGTCAAATTTGCATGTTTCTCTTTTATTATATTAGATAGTATATGATATTCTAAATACAAGTAATCATAAATTGTGACTGTATTTGTGTCTAAAATAAATTGGTAGACGGTAAGAACCTTAACATTCCTGGAAATTTAACAAACCTTCCACATTTATAGTTTGACTATCCTCTTACATTTGGGGGGATTAGTAATATTTTCATTTTGAATGTATTTTATACAAATATATGAAAACATCCTATATAATAAAAGGCTAATATGCAAATCAACCAAATGGTGGAACGACTGGTCACTATGACACACACTAATCACTAGGGGGCAGACGCTTAACGCAGGAGCTGCCCCTGGTGGTTAGTGCACTCCCACAGGGAGAGCAGCACTCAGCCAGAGGCCCTGAACCAGGCTCATGGTTGATGAGCACAGCGGTGGGGGCAGGAGCCTCTCTCACCTCTGCAGCAGTGCTAAGGATGTCCAACTGCCAAATGTCTGACAGGGAGCCGTCCTAAGCCGGTAGTTGGACATCCCCTAAGTGCTCTCAAACTGCAAGAGGGTGCAGGCCAGGCTGAGGGACCCGCCCCCCCAGTACACAAATTTTGTGCACTAGGCCTCTAATCTAATCTAATAAAAGAGTAATATGCAAATTAACCACCACTCTGAGACACCTAAGCCACGCTCACTGGCCAAGCCATACCCACCAGCCAATCAGAGGGCTGTATGCAAATTAACCCAGCCAAGAAGGCGGCCAGCAGCCATGGAGCTAGAGGAAACAGGAGGCTTCTGTTGCAGCAGCGATGGAGTTGAAACCGCCTGTCTAGGCCTATGAGGCCACTGCGCAAGGCAACAATGTTTCAATTATAGAAGCCACAGAGCTGAAGCAAACAGGAGGCTTCATTGCCTGCCTAGGCATCCGCTCAAAGCAACAAAGTTTCAATTACAGAAAATAAATAAAGCCCAGAAACCTGATTCCAGCCAGCCTCGTGGGACGTTGGGTCAATGGGAGCTGTAAGCAGCCTGAAAACGATCCTCAACCCCTAACCCAGGCTGGCCAGGCACCCCAGTAGGGACCTGAACCCTGAAGGGACTGTGGGCAGTCTGACAACAGCCCTCAACCCCTCACTCAGGTTGGCCACACCCCCATGGGGTGAGGGTCCCCACTGGGGGGCTTGGCCAGCCGCAAAGAGCCATCAACCCCTCACCCAGGCTGGCTAGGCACGTCCGCAGGTGGACATCCCCCAAGGGGGTCCCAGACTTCAAGAGGGCATAGGCTGGGCTGAGGGACTCCACCGAATGCACAAAGTTTTGTGCACTGGGCCCCTAGTTTTATAATAAGTGAAGACTTCAAGCTATAGGAAAAGTAAATGAACCATCAAAAAATTTCCAGCCATTATACAACTGTCAATTAAACTTTGTAATATCTCAGAGACACAGAAATAGTGGCATAATTCCACTCTCATGACAGTTCCTACTGGGCATGAGCAAAAGCAATTTCTCAGGTACTTATAATCTCATTATTTTTTAATATTTAAATTTATATTCATTGAATTTTCTGTATCCAAGTGTCAGCTTTATTCATGTCAATACTGCTGGATACTACTTCATTGCAAACATAACATGGTTCAGGACTATATTCAACAAAATTCCCTACATTATTTGCCTGATAACTTGTTCCTTTTTAAAGCTTTTTTTAAAAAAAAAAACATAGAATAGTGTCTGTATGTAAACATCATACATTCTGGAAATCCACAAACCCCAAAATACAAATTCACATGCAGTACAGAGGGTGAAGGGGAGGAGAGAGGAGTCGAGTGGTGAAAGAAACCGAATCTCAGTACCCAGGACATTGCTGAGTGAAAGAAACCGAATCTCAGTACCCAGGACATTGCTCAGTACCCAGGACATGCTATAAACAACTCAGCAGTGGGAAGCCAAGCTCCAACTCTAGAATCATAGATTTTCAATGGACCCTCAGAATTTATCATGTGGAGTGTCACATAGGGGGTCATTTTCAAACCCTTAAACAGGTCAGAGAATCTATATACATATATATAAAAAACCCTAATATGCAAATAGACCAAACAGTGGTACAACCAAACAACCAGTTGCTATGACATGTGCTGAACACCAGGTGGTGCATGCTGAACATGGCAGGCATTGGCTGCAGCAGGATGGTGGAGCAGGTGAAAGAGGTGCTAGACCAAGGCGGGGCACCGGCCACTGTCATCCAGGCGAGCCTCTGGTGGTTACTGAAAATTCTTTGCTCCACAGTCCTGCCTGGTCCTTGCATCCACTGCCAGCATCATCCTCGCTCACACCTGCTGCTGGTGCTGGAGCCGCCACTCGCACCCGCTGCCAGCACTCATCGCTGAGGGCTTCTCCACCTCCCCTTGCTCCTGAGGAGCAATCAGGGCAGCAACCGCTGCTTGCACCCACTGCTGGCACCGGCCCAATTGCTCCACACTGTCAGAAGGTATGAGCAGGGCTGGTGCCATCAGCATGTGGGAGCTGCTGCAGCGGGAGCAGGGCTGCAGGCAGACAGGGAACCAGGGGCCTTGGCAGGAGGGTTCCAGGTGGGGGAACCAGGGGATGGACCAAGACACACTTCTGTGCCCACCTCAGCCCACAGTTTCTTTCAAGGTGAATGGATTTGTGCACTGGGCCACTAATAGAAAATAAAATGAAAAGAAGGAGAGGTGCACCGAAAAATCAAAGGAAAATTCTACAAGATCAATTAATTTACTAGAAAGAAAACTCAACAAAATCAGGATGCAAAAAAAAAATCAGTAAGGAATAAGATTCTAGGTCAAAATCAGAATAAATCCACACTTCCATTCTGAGAAGTGTGGGTTGCACTTTAAAAGTCATATAACCTCTCTTAAATATATATGTATGTTGTTTAATTTCAAACAAGTATCATTATTTGGGGGCAAAATGGTCTAGAGCAGCATTGTCCAATGGGAACATAATTTAAGCTGCACTTATAATTTTTAATTTCTGATAGCCACAATGAAAGAAAGCAAAAGAAACCAATGAAATTAATTTTAACAATGTATTTTATTTAACCCAATATGTCCAGAATAATATTATTTCAATATATAATCAACGTAAATATTATTAATGAAGTATTTTATATTCCTTTTTATTAAGATTTCAAAATCCAGTGTATGATTTTCTCTTACAGTCAGCACATATCAATTTCACAGAAGCCATGTTAGCCATAGATCAAATAGAACAAAAATAGTATAAAGTTTTGCTGTCAAGACCCTGATTTTTTTGTTTATATAAATTTTGGGTTTACAGCAAAATTGAGAAGGTGGTATAGAGATTTCTTATTATCCTTGCCTACATATGAATAGTCTTCTCTATTATCAACATCATTCAACAGAATTGTACATGTATTACCAAGGAGAGACCTATGTTGACACATTCATGACCACCCAAACCCCACAGTTTCCCGTAGGGTTCACTCTTGGTGTTGTACACTCGGTTGGTTTGGACACCAGTATAATGACATATCCATTATTATAATATCATACAGATAATTTTCCCTGCCCTAAAAATCTTCTGTGCTCTACATACTTTTCTCCCTCTACCCCCAAACTCCTGGCAACCACTAATCTATTTATTGTCTCCATAGTTTTGCCTTTTCCAAAATGTCATATAGTTGGAATCATACACTATGTAACCTTTTCATATTGGCTAATTTCACTTAATAATATGCATTGAAGTTTACTTTATGTCTTTTCATGGCTTGATAACTCATTTATTTTTAGTACTGAGTAATATTTCCTTATCTGAATGTACCACAGTTTATTTATGCATTCACCTACTAAAGGACAGTTGGGTTGTTTCCAAGATTTGTCAATTATGAATAAAGTTTCCTTAAACAGCTGCCTTAAATTTGTGCAGGTTTTTGCACAAATATTGTTTTCAACTCATTTGGGTAAATACTAAAGGGTGCATTTGTTGGATCACATGATAAGAAGTTTTGTAAAAAGCTGACAAACTGCCTCCAAATATTTTGCATTCCTACCAGCAATGGATGAGAGTTCCTATTGCTCCATATCCTCATCAGCATTTGGTGTTTCAGCGTTCTGGATTTTTGCCACTTTAATAGGTCTGTAGTGGGATCTCAATGTTGTTTTAATTTGCATTTTCTTAATGATAGAATGATGTTGAACCACTTTTCATATATTTATTTGCCATCACTGCATATCTTCATTGGCAAGATTATGTTAAAATCTTTGACCCACTTTTAAACTAGATTATTTGTTTCCTAATTGTTGAGTTATAAGAGATTTTTGTATATTTTATATAATAGTCCTTTATCAGGTGTGTCTTTTGCAAATATCTGATCCCAATCTGTGGCTTGTATTTAAATTCTCTTTCACAGAGCAGACATTTGTAATTTTAATGAAGTCTAGCTTATCAAATAATTTTTTCATGGATCATGTCTTTGGTGTTATATCTGAAAAGGCATCACCATACCCAAGGTCATCTAAGTTTTCATCTATGTTCTCTTCTAGGAGTTTTATATTTTTGCAGCCCTGACCTTTTTTTAAGGTGCTAGAATTAATTGTGATTACTATTCAAGTATGAAGATAACTTGAAAGAAAAGATAACCAAATATTATATGTTCATTTCACCACTTTTTTTTTCAGAATTTAGACATCAATATTTTCATCATGTTCTCATCTAAACAGAATGAATGAATGAATGAATGAAAAGAAGAAAGATTCATGTTTTACAACATGCCAACATTTTCTGTTTCACAATAAACACTTGTTAAGCAGCATTCCTGAGTTTTTGGTGCATTTTTTACAATTACATCTTGCTGTGAATCATTAAGACATCTTGATTTTCTTTTTTCTGTGATTATAGTTGTTAACCCACATGGCCATACTTTAGTGTTTTATTTTCTTGCTGCAATTTATTGTAATCTTTTTATTTTCTCACTCTCTCTTCCCCTGGCCCTACTGTAATCACCCCACCAGTGGAAACATTTAACTAAATTGGATTCTCATTGTGGCACACAATATATTTTTAATAAAGTGATATAATAAAAATTTACTGTTATAATTAATTATTTTAATACACACTAGATGCTAAATTGGTAAAATTTGGGAAAATTTCAAATCCATCTTATACCAAATGCCAATTTTTAATAAAGTGGAGTAATAAGCTTATGAAGAAGAGCCAATCAAATAGCAGAAATGAACATATAATGCAGATTTAGACCTCTGTACTAATAGTAATATGCATCATAATAATTCACTTTTATATTTTGAAAATAGCAATTATTATTATAGGTAGATGAATCTACATGTTCTCTAGGCATGTATCTATGATCTGGGTATCATAACACTATATGACTAACATAATAAGTCTATGTCTCCTTGGAATTTCATTTAAAATCTGTAAGATGGGCCTGAGCTGATCTGGCTCAGTAGATAGAGCTTCGGCCTAGGAACTGAAGGGTCCCAGGATCGATTCTGGCTAAAGGCACGTGCCCGGGTTGTGGACTCAATCCCCAATAGGTGGCATGCAGGAGGTAGTCAATCAGTGATTCTGTCATCATTGATGTTTCTATCTCTCTCTCCCTCTCCCTTCCACTCTGAAATCAATAAATATTTATCTATCTAATAATCTAATAAAAGAGTAATATGCAAATTAGGCATCACTCCATCACAAAGATGGCCACACCCATGGCCACAAGATGGTGGTGCCCAGTCAGGCTCAGCCCCAGCCCCACCACTGAAGTGGTCAAGCCTGTTAGCCAGGCAGGTGCCTGAGGGGGGCGAAGTGGGGAGCCTGAGGTGTGGAACAGGTGATCAGAAGGGGCTGGGGTTCCCCTGCCCAGGCCAGAGGCCTTCGCCAGAGGCCTCAGGCATGGGCAAGGGCGGAGCCGGTGATTGGAGGGGGCGGGGGCAGAGCCGGTGATTGGAGGGGTATGAGGGTGCCCCACCCAGGCATAAGGCCTGGGCCAGAGGCCTCAGGCCTGGGCAGGGGCAAGGTCGGAGACTGCAGGGGCCTGGGCTCCGCAGAGCCAGCAATCAGAGGGGCAGGGGAGGAGCCTGTGATCGCAGGGGTCTGGGCACCAGTGGAGTTGGCAAAGCAAGGAGTCTGGGGGTCCCCTGCTCAGGCCTGCAGCCTTGGCCAGAGGCTGCCAGTGGGGCAAGGGCAGAGTCAGCATGGCAGGGGCCAGGATCAGAGCTGGTGATCACAGAGGCCTGGGCTGCAATCAGAGGGGATTGGGGGTCCCCTGCCCAGGCCTGCAGCCTCAGGCAGAGGTTACAGGCCTGGGCAGGGGTGGAGCTGGGATTGGAGGGGCAGAAGGGGTGGAGCCGGTGATCAGAGTGAACTACAGAGGAAACACCTTTTCTTACCACTCATTGGCTAAGCTCCCTGTATGCCACTGGTAATATTCTTAGTAACTTGGGTAATAAGAATCCAAAAAGGCGATCTAGGGTTTTTCAACCACACTCTTAGAGAAAAAATATGAAGGTCCACTGCTGGAGGGCTAAGAAATGTCATATCCTGCCCTAGCCAGTTTGGCTCAGTGCATAATGCCTCAACCTGCTGACTACAGGGTCTGGATTCAATTCTGACAAAGGGCATGTACCTAGGTTGCAGGCTCCTCCCTGGCCAGGGCCCAGGTCAGGGCTCATGCAGGAGGCAACCAATCAAAGTGTTCCTCATTTTGATGTTTCTCTCTGTTTTTTCCTTCTCTTACACATTCTCTAAAAATGAATGGAAACATATCCTCAGGTGAGGATAACAAAAAAAGAAAGAAATGTCCTATCCTATGAAAGACACATCTTGAAAATGTCTAAAGAAAGTTGTCATTTTTTCATGGGGAAGGGACTGGATGATGAAAACACCTTGGTGGCTGCAGTGACTGGCAGTGGCTGCAGCAGTGGGGTGTTGGGGCTGGTGGCTTTGCCTGATTAGCCTGGTCGCCTCCCACAAAGGGAGGCCAGAGTGCAGCTTAGGCCTGCTCCCCAAGGGTATCAGGGAGCGGGCCTAAGCCATCAGTAGGACATCTCCTGAGGGCTCCCAATATGTAAGAGGGGGTAGGGTGGGCTGAGGACCCACACCCCAGTGCACGAATTTCATGCACCGGGCCCCTAGTTTTAAAATGAAATCAAATCTATAAGACTATAAGATGGAGGTCCTATTATATTGCAGGTATCCAGGGACAATAAATATGTGATTTTTAAATTTTACTTAGTCAAGACATGAGACTGCAACTCAGCCCTAAGCTTTCTTTGAGACCTGTGAAAACTACTTAAAACTTACAGTGGTTAGCCATCATTATAGGAAGAGATCTCAATTCACCTTTTGAAAGAGAATGAAAACCATTTGGTGAGCAAAGCTGGAGGAACTCTTAAATGAGTTATGATTCTGCAAATGTAAAGACAGGACACATATAATTTCTTTAGGGAAAAATGTAAAATATTCACTGCCATCAATAGCATGAATGCTATTTGGGAATGTAAATTGCCCTGAATACAAACTGTGTTTCTGAAAACTCGATTTCTGGACTGTGTGTGTCAGTTAAAAAAGTACTACTACTCATTGGAATTGTATGTGTTCTTTTTTTTTTTTTTTAAATGGTGGAATTTAATCTTTATTTACAGGAGACTGCAAGATATGAAATTTTACATAGAAGTAAGAAACTCACTGAGAATAGAAGCTTCATACAGTATGTACAGTTTGGAACTGTTCAAGTATAGATTCGTTGTAAAAAGTGCTACAATAACAAACCACATTTAAAAAGAGTTCTTAGTAGAGAAACAGTAAGACATACTTATACCAAACATAGTACACAACAAACAACTTTATGCCTCAGTTGTACAATTTAAAAGTTAAAGGTCCCAGGTGTGCCATCCTGAACTTGGAATGTATAACCTTCAGAGGTAGTTTCTGGCACAACATTTTGATCTTCCTCTTCCTCTACAGAAAAGTATTTCTCAATCAAGTTTAGTGATGCTTTGTACACAGACTCATTTTCATGGTTTTGTAGATCTTCAATTTTGTCTAAACCTCCACATTCTTCAATCATTATACTTAGTCTCTCAGTTTCACCTAGTTTCTCAGCAGCCTGAAATATATTGGAAATGGCATCCAGAATAACCAGAATAATTTTGGTATCTTTCGCAGTTAAGAGGTTCATCAGTGGCTCTATTATGCCACAATGAACGAGGTATACAATTTGTTCAACTGTTCTACCACTTGTATAGTTGGTCACAGCCCATACAGCTTCCTTTTATGTCTTAAAGTCTGCCTTAGAAAGAACAATAATGAGGAATGGGACGAATCCATGATTCACAACTTGCTGTATCTGGTCCTGGCGGCCAGCTGTGATGTTTGACATTGTCCATGTAGCTTCCTTCTGAATATTAGTTTTGGAGTTCATTAGTAGGCTGGGAAAGACAGCAAGTGCCCCTGCATCTATTACAACCTGAGTCTGTTCATCTGTCCCAGTGACAATATTTCCTATGGCTCTTAGCGCAGGAGTCACAATTGGCAATTCAGTAGCTCCTAGGAGCTTCACAAGTTGGGGCACAACTCCTGTTTTCACAACCATTTCAATCCGTTCATTTGGACCATCAGTAAGGTAGGAAATGGCCCAGCAGCTATCTGCTAATACTTATGGATCATCATGATGCAGGAGACGAACTAAAGTAGGAAGAATCTGCTCAACAGCATCTAATGGGGGTACAGGATTCTTGTTGCGACAAAGGTTGAAAGTGTCCAGGTCAGATTACGTAAGTAACCACATGCTAAAGATGACATATCAGGAACTGCAAGAAGACCCAACAGTGGGTCAGCTGCACCATACTTGATAACCAAGTCTCGGAAAACTGAACCATCACCTGCAATGTTTCCTAGAGCCCATATGGCTTGTTCACTGATGTGAGCGTGGGGAAATGCCAACAGAGAAATGAATGCTGGAATAGCACCTCCATCTACTACAGCCTTGGTCTGTTCCGAAGTCCCAGAAGCAATGTTAGTGAGGGCCCAAGCAGATTCAAACTGGATGGGACTACAATCAGTTCTGCCCAAGAAGGACACAAATTTTGGGATCAAACCAGCCCGGATTATGTTGTCTATGGGTGGCTGTTTTTCCCTAGAAAGCAGTTTCCTTGCAGCCTGAGTAGCTTGGAGCTGGCTTTCCAAATTGTTGCTATTTATGCCTTTGACAATGTCCTCAACAGACCAGTTTACAGTACCCTGGTTGTTGCGGTTTTCCTGCAGTGGAGAAGTAGCATCATCGGGAAAGGAGCTGACATTTCTCCTCTTCAGCATCTGGTCATCCTTCTTAGCTTTCCTCAGCTCCACATTAACTTCTATTCGGCGCCGCC
>PVJC01033644.1:0-19268 GCA_004026665.1 Murina feae
TCACCCATCCTGAAGAGACGGTTAATTTTAATATTACGCTTTTATTAGTTTAGATTGCCTTATCATGGTATCATAGTCTCTCGTTTTTTTTTAATGGTTACAGAATCTGTGGTGATATCATCTGTTTCATTCTCAATACTACTGGTAATTTGTGTCTTTTCACTTTTGCAGCTTTGTCAATTTGGCTAAAGGGTAATCATGTTTTTCTTAAAGAATCAGTTTTTTGTTTCATTGACTGTTTTTTCTGTTTCTAATTTCACTAATTTCTGCTCTTCATTATTTCTTTTCTTCTAGTTATTTTGGATTTTTTTGCCTTGTTTTTCCAGCTTCTGGAGTTAGAGACTTAGATTATTAACTAGAACTCTTTTTTACTAATACAAACATTTGGTACAATAGTTTTCTCTGTCACACTGCTTCCATTGCATCCCACAACTTCGCATCTGTTACACTTTATTTTCATTCACTTCTATGTTTTGTGTTTTTTTTTTCCTTTGAGAATCTCTGTTAGATCCACAGATCAGTTTACTGGTTAGCTAGAAGCTCTCATCTTTGGGATCATTAACATGACTATGCAGACATGAAATAGTAGTCTCCCAGTACAGGTGAGCTGCTTCAAATGTAGCTTAAAACTTTTGGTGAACAATGAAATGACATAAAGTTAACAATCGTCCAATGGAAAGAAACTCGAGTCTCACAAGGAAGTAAAATATTTCATATATTCAGTATAATATGTAAATGCAATTTTTATTAAATTGATAATGCTATACCCATTGTCCAAGTCTATTGAATATCCTATGAGGAGACTGACAAATCTTGACCACATTGAATGATGAATTTTGAAATAATAATATAAATCGGCAAATAAAACAGAGAAATTAAAAATTGTTTATCACCTAAGTTATAGCTAAACCCTAAGCCTATATGTATTACTCTTTGTGACATTCTCTATCTAACAAATAACTGTAACACTGTGTTTTTATTTATCTCTAGGTAGACCTGGGTGTTTTTTATGAAAAATTAACAAGCAAAGAACAACAGTTAAATCAATTAAATGGTATTCATGTATCTTAAATATTGCAGCTTGAGCTTAATCTCTTCCTTTTTATTTGATGATCTGTGCTTAGGTAAGTAATTTAAGTACTGTGTACAGTAAAACCAGTATTTTTTAAAAAGATACAAGGTACTAATATTTTTTATAAAAAATAGAATTACTTTTTAAAAAATTGTTATTTTTTTTCAGGTGAAACCTTTATCATCAAGGTATTTAGGATATTCTGTTTTGATAGAAACAAAAAGTTTGATGGCTAGAATTAATATAGAGAACAAGGTACAACACCTTCCATATGGTTCTTTAGCAGCTTATTTTTTTACTTTTAACAAACCAACTCTCTAAAAGTAACAAATTCTTCCACTTAATATAATTCTAAGATGCAAATGGAAGTGAATTTAACACAAAGCTGTTTGCCTGAAAGATACATGGATATGTGAGAAATGATAGCTCCAGTAAACTGGGCCATTTGTAGACTTAAAAGCATCATGTTGTTGCTTAGTTCAATTTAGCCTCAGAAGACTATAAGGTTAGTATAAAAAGCTTATCCTTATCAGATGTTTTCTAAATAAGACATAAATAAATGAGCAGCCTATGCTAAAGTCCAAGTTTCGAGTGGTGTGTAGACTCAGGGTAAATAAAAGCAAGAGAAATCTGGGTTTACTTGCATTTGTTCTGTTGATCTCCTATGTCATCTGAATGTAAGAGATTTCTTAGAGTTAGTTATAACAAGCCTTAAATTCAAATATTCAAATGTGTGGGGTATTTTTATCACACACGGCTGCCCCAAGCTTAAAAAATAAAGCAAATTTATGCATTAGCCTTCAAAAATGAAAAACTGCATTGAAATGTGCTGCACTATTTAACTTGATTATATTTTAAAGTAATTCGTGTTAGTCGCAGCCATGTCCTGACTAGGGAAGAGGATGTTGAGGTAATTACAGTGCAGCTAAAGTGCCCAACGATATGGAATACTAGAGAAAGAAGATGATAGAAATGGAAAATGGGAATTGAATAGGTGAGCTTTTCAGAATCCTCAAAGGAGAAGGTAAATTCAAACTATAGCTATTTCCTGATTATTCAGAGATGAGCATCCAGTCTATAAATTACATGAGCCAGGCCTAGGGTTGGAAGCATTGCTGGTAAATTGCTTTTGGTTAAATCCCACTCACTAGTTTTATTATACAGCAAAATCAGGTTAGTATTGAGATCAAAGCTCAGAAGAGAGGACCAAAAACCCCACAAAAAGACAAAATAGTCTCTAGTATTAGAGAAAAGAAGGAATCAGGTAGAATAAAGGTATATGGTAAGACAGTTGTGATTGTCAGACAAAGGATTTAGTCACATTCTGACTGATTGTAATGTCTATTAATTAGCCACTGGTACATTTTATAACCATCATAAAAATGTGCTTGCCTTTTTTAAAAAACAAAATATTTTTATTGATTTTTAGAAAGAGAAGGAGAAACATGAATCAATGGGCTGCCTCCGTCGTGCCCCTTATTGGGAATCAAGCCCACAACCTGGCATGTTCACTATCTGGGATTTGAACCAGCAACCTTTCAGTGCATGGATGACACCCAACCAACTGAGCCACACAAGCCAGGGCACTTGTGTTCTTTATAAGCTTCACCTCTGTAACTTAAGCACTTACATCAGTAACTTTTCAGCTATATCATTGTTTTGTTCTCTACAAGATACATGTATTTCCTTATTAATCCAACATATATGTTTTAAGCATGTACTCCAGCCTCGGTTCTATGTAGTATGGATACAGCTATGAAGATAAAACTCTATGACCATTTATAACTGGTAGAGGGAAAAATCATAAACAAAACAGAGAATTAGAACATCTATGTATATAAAAGCCTAGTCGATCATTATGACAGAATGACTGGAACAACCAAATGACTGGAATGACCAGTTGCTATGACATGCACTAACCACCAGGGGCAGATGCTCAATGCAGGAGCTGCCCCCAGCCCACAGGCCTCCATTGCCAATAGGGCCTGCCAGCCAACCTCCTGGTTCTTCCCCGCCACCTGGCAGGTCCCGATCACCCCATCGCGGCCATACCCCGGACTGGGACGGGAAACCGGGGATGAGTGGTGGCGGATGTGGGCAGTGAGGGAAGGAAGAGACAGGGAGGCAGGAAGGTGGGGAAACACACAGTGGCAGTGTGCAGGTGGAGAGGGAAGGAGGAGGTGGGGAGACAGGAACCTAATTGGCCCTGATCATCAGCCAAGACTAAGGACCCACCCATGCACAAATTTTGTGCACTGGACCTTCTGTATAACATATTAAGAAATCACAGTTGCTGAGGAAAGGCAGGCTAAAAATGTGGGGGATGGGTAAGGAGGTGCACTTTTAAGTAGAGTGACCAGGTTTGAATTCGATGAGGTGACCTTTGAGTGAAGAGCTGGAGGAGGAGAGAAAGGAGACCCTGAAGATATGTGTGCATAGACCTGACACCAAGGATGTCGAATGTTCCGGAATAAGGGGGGCACTACTGTGGCTAGCACAGACTATGATCTGATGAGATGAGGTCATTACAGGCCTTGGACTCTCCCTGGGCCTGGGTTCTTTCCTGAGTGACACAGAAAACCACTGGAAGTTTTGGAATATAGGGCTGACAGGATGCAGCTTATGGGGTGACTGGCTGCTATCCTGAGAATGGACCCTGCATGGCAGAGTGACACCAGTGGAGGCTTGGTGAAGGGATCAGGGAAGT
This sequence comes from Murina feae, assembly GCA_004026665.1. NCBI lineage: Eukaryota > Metazoa > Chordata > Mammalia > Chiroptera > Vespertilionidae > Murina > Murina feae. The sequence goes on from PVJC01033644.1 coordinate 3,780, forward strand.
GAACAATAAAATAAAATAAAACAAAAAATAAAAAAGTAAACTCATGGATATAGACAACAGTGTAGTGATTGTTTAGGGGAGGTGGAGGAAGTTGTGGGGGATAAATGATGGAAGAAGGCTTGACTTGGGGCAGTGAACACACAATACAGTGAACAGGAAATGTGTTGTGGAATTGTGCACCTGAAATCTGTATAATTTTATTAACTAGTATTACCCCAATAAATTAAATAAAAAAGGAGCAAAAAGAGATTCACTAAACCTCTCTGTGCTATTTCCTCATCTACAAACTAGGGCTAATAATGCCTACGTCATAGGATTCTTATGAGAACAAAATGAAATGTTGTATGTAAACTAGAGACTCAGAACACAAAATTCATGCACTCTGGGGTCCCTCAGCCAGCCATGCACCTCTTGCAGTCCAGGAGCCCTTGGGGGATGTCCAACTGATGGCTGGCAGTTGGACATCCTTAGCGCTGTCACAGAGGTGAGAGAGGCTCCTGCCATCACCACTGAGCTCGACAGCTGTGAGCCTGGCTTCTAGATGAGTGGCACATCCCCTGTGGGAGAGCACTGACCACCAGGGGCAGCTTCTGCATTGAGCATCTTCCCCCTGGTGGTCAGCGCACATCATAGCACCGGTCGACTGTCTTCCCCTTGGTTGTCAGTGCACTTCATAGTGAGCGCTTGTTCAGCCTTAGCATATCATTAACATATTATGATTTGATTGGTTGACCAGATGACCAGACACTTCACATATTAGGCTTTTATTATATAGGATTCCATAGAACCATGCCTGGCAAATATCACATTGTTTATATTTGTCAATGTTGTTATCTATAATATTAAAAGCATTATATGCAAATTGAGTGAACATCCAGAATGACCGAACAGCAGGATGACCATCTGAATGACCTTCTGGATGACCATGCTATGACATGCACTGGTGCCAGGCCAGCCAAGTTAGGTGTGATATGATTGGTTGGGGGGCCCTGCCATCACACCACAATTCCCTGCAGAGGGAGGCCAAGGCCATCCTATGTGGGGAAATCAATGAGGGGGAAGAGGCTCTGTAATTGCCTCAAAAATGGAGGCCCAGGACTCCATTGTGGGTCCCTGGCCAGGTGAGTGGGACCTCCCTCTGCTGGGTGCTCAATCACCGACCCCCACAATTGATCTCCCCAAAGATGGAGGCCCAGGCCACTCGGCTGGTGGTGCTGTGGTGGGTGTGGGGGCCTGCCAGCAATAGCCCCACAAAAGGAGGCCCAGATCAGCCAAGTGATCACACCCCACACCTGTCACCCACAGAGGAAGGCAACCAATGGTGGGGATAGGGGGAGCAGCACTGCACAGATGGCAAGTAGTGGCAGCGGTGGGGGCAGGGCCAGGTGCTGGCAGCTGGGGAAAGGAAAGCTCCAATAGGCCCTGATCACTGGCCAGACCTAGGGACCCTACCCGAGGGGTCCTGGTGCAGGTAGGGCTGAGGGACATACCCATGCATGAATTGTGTGCACCAGGCCTTTAGTTATTATAATAATACTAGGGGCCTGGTGCACAAAAATTTGCACACTCGAGGGGTCCCTCAGCCTGGCCTGTGCCCTCTCGCAATCTGGGATCCCTCAGGGGATGTCCACCTGCTGGCATACCTGGCCAGCCTGGGTGAGGAGATGATGGCTGTTTGCAGGCTGCCCACAGTTCCTTCAGGGTTTGGGTCTCTACTGGGGTGCCTGGGCAGCCTGGGTGAGGGGCTGATGGCTGTTTGCAGGCTGGCCAAGCCCCCAAGTGAGGACCTTCACCCCATGAGGGTGTGGCCAGACTGGGTGAGGGGCTGAGGGCCATTTTCAGGCTGGCCACAGCTCCCATTGACCCAACGTCCCAGTGAGGCTGGCTGGAATCAGGTTTCTGGGGTTTATCTTCTATAATTGAAACTTTGTTGCCTTGAGTGGCCTAGGCAGGCAGTTTCCTCCATCACTGGTGCAACAGAAGCCTCCTGTTTGCCCTAGCTCCATGGTTGCCAGCCACCATCTTGGCTGGGTTAATTTGCATACAGCCATTCTGATTGGCTGGTGGGCGTGGCTTAGGTGTAACAGAGTGAGGGTCAATTTACATATTACTCTTTTATTAGATTAGGTGGAGAAAAGAGGATGACAGTTTGGACTTGTCTGGGAATCAGGATGAGGTTTGAAATATGTACTTGAAGTCATTTATCCATTTAGAAAAGCAGTTTTGGGAAGCAGGAGGTGTCAGGAAGTCAGTTGTGACTTGATTTCTGAGATGCCTTTCACTTACTCAAGTGGGGATCCTGAGTGAGCAGTTGGGCACCAATGCTGGCCCGCCTCAAAGCCACCGCTATTCCATGGAGACATGGATCAATGTTCCCAACGTGTGTTTTATACTTAGCTTTCATTTTGTGCACATTTCCTGCAATATGTCCTATTAGCCAACATTTTTATATTAAAATATTGTTTGATACTTAAAAAGTCACATTTAGCATCAAATGGCTTGTCAGCACTGCAGGAGAGCCACCCCCTTCAACTCCGCTATAATGAGGAAGCAATGAGGTGCTGCTGCTGCTGCCAGAACCCCAGCTGCTGTGGGTTATTAATGCAGCAGCAGCATTGACCATGGTTTGTGGTATGCAATTATGGGCACGTGCATCTCCACTCTTACCAGTTATGCTTGAACTTCCTTTCCATTACTAGAAACATTTCCATTCCTGAGGCCATAAGAGTGGGAGTTAATGGTGGCTGATCTGCATTTCCTTTTGTGGGCTACAATTGGGAAATTGTTAACGTTGCTTGAGTAGCGAGTGAGGGAAGCTTCTGTCCCTGTCCCTCTCTCTGTCCTTTCTCTACCTAGAGCGAGTAGAAGTAGAAATAGAAGTAGTAAAATAATAATATAATAACAGTGAAAATTTACAGAGTCTCTTATGTCCCATGGCTGTGCTGTTCATATTCAGATTCATGCAAGGAAGCTGAAGTCCAATAGAGTTCAGATCTTCAAGTCCCACTTTGAAAGAGAGCACCAAGCCCTTGACTCTCCAGCCACATTTCTTGCCCCACAATGTATCCTCCAAGCCCTCTCCAGACTGAGTTCCATTCTCTCTCTCACTCCTACCTCCCAACTGTCATGTTCTGGCAGATGAAAAAGACACAGAAAGGTTGATATAACTTACACCAGCAATATTTTCTCCATTTCAGGGACACTTATTTATTTTTATTTTTTAAAATATTTTTGTTGATTTCGGAGAGGAAGGAAGAAAGAGAGAGATAGAAACATCAATGATGACATAATCATTGATTGGCTGCCTCCTGCACGCCCCCTACTGGACAGTGAGCCCACAACCCAACTCAGGCATCTGCCCTGACTAGGAGTCAAGCTGTGATCTCCTGGTTCATGGGTCAATGCTCAACCACTGAGCCACACCAGCTGGGCTCAAGGACAATTTTAGAAGGTTCTGCAATGAGCAGTCACCCACCGTCTAAAGAAAGATGAAACTAAAAGCAGATTGAGGTCTGTGCATTATCTGTGGATTTTCATGTCCTGGTTGCTCCACGCAACAGAGTGTATTGTTTTGGTTTTGTTTTTATTTTCTGGTGGCCAGAAGGAAAGGGATTTCATAAAGCTCTGTAATTCCCTCTTATAAAACAACTGATTGGCTTCATGGACTTTGCAGCCGATTTATCACCTCTCATAGATACCAAATCCCTACAGATGAGGATTGGGAATGTGAAAAATGCTGACACAACCCAAGCCACTGGGGGGAGAAAAAACAAACAAACAAAAAACTGGCAACTTCTTTCCCCGTGGATTTAGTTAGCCGAGTATATTTTCATCTGGAAATAAGTCCTATTACTGGAGCGTGGAGGCAGGTGCCAGGAAATTCTCATGCCTTTAGGAGGGGGAAACTGCTTTTGATCAGGGTTGCTGGAAAGTATTTACTAACGGACTTAGTTTAGCTCTTTCAGAAAGAGAGGAACAAAAGGTGTAATTCCTTTGGCTTCCCTGGCAGAGGTACTCACTGCGGACAACATCCTTTTTGCTCAGCCACGTGAAGGGCAATTCTCTTGTCTGAATGTCAGGGTGACCACTGGGATTTGAGCTAAATCAATGTTAAAAAACAAACACATTCTAACATTTGGAATTACTGTTTCTGAAAAATATCTGTGAGAGTGACAGATGCTGTTAATTAGATTATATGCATTATTTTGTGTAGGTAGATAAAGCGATAGATGCTATTTTTCATTATAAATCAAAGAATCATTTTGGTTTCCTTTTTCCTTTTATGAAATGCTTCATTATTACATTTAGCAACCATAGACATATATAAAGAAGAAGATATCCCCTTTAAAAAGACATCTGCGTCTGGCTGCTGACGCTCAGTGGTTGAGCATCAACCTATTAACCAAGAGGTCACTGATATGATTCCTGGTCAGGGTACATGCCCAGGTTGCAGTTTGATCCCCAGTAAGGGGTGTGCAGGAAGCAGCCTATCAATAATTCTCTATTATCATTGATGTTCCTATCAATGATATCCCTCTCTCCTCCCGTCCACTCTCTCTAAAATAAATAAATACATACATACATACATACATACATACATACATATTTTTAAAAAGATATCTGCCTTTGTTCTTGGTTATCAGTATACAACCCTCCCCTCCCCACCCCATTTCATTTCCTAGAGCTTCTTCCTTTGAAGATCTTGGTGGGAGAAAGGCTCTCCTTCCTTCCTCAGTAGCATGAAGGGAACATGTATGTCCCCCCCTCACAGATGCTAAGCTACGGGCTTGTGAGTTGGGCTCCTGCCACTGGAGACTCCCTCATGGATGCTGTAATTGGAACAAGTGATGGAAACAGGACAAGGCCCATGGAATTCGTTCAGAGCAGCAATTTTCAGGAGGCAACAGGCAGAGCGAGTCCAGTGGCCCCAGTGGCCCACTCCAGTGATGACATGGGCCCAGCAGCAATAAGCTAATGAGAACTTTCTGCAACTTGGCCTCGGCCACAGGTGCTGCTACTCCTGGGCTATATCTCTCTCAAGCCTCATCTCCCAGGCCCCCCTTCACCTTTGCAAGTCAGGCAGCTCCAAGGTCATTCATACCTTCTACTAGGTCAACAAGTGATGGGCTCTACAGCTCACAACTGAGAACCTAACTAATAAAGCACTTGTAGGCATTTACTTTAAAATCACTTTTTTGGCCCTGGCTGAGTAGCTCATAGCTGAGTAGCTCAGTTGGTTGGAGCTTCATCCAGCTATGCAGGTTCAATCCTCAGTCAGGGCACATACAAGAATCAACCAATAAACACATTAATAAGTGAAATAACAAATTGATGTTTCTCTCAAAATAAACAAAAATAAAATTACATTTTTAATTGTCAAAATAATCCATGCTACATTGTAGAAAAGAAGAAAACGTGTAACTAAAATGCCAAAAAACAAACATCCAGAGACAACACATTTTACGATTTTGGTTCTATCCTTCATTTATTTTGGTTCTATCCTTCTCTTATTTTGGTTCTATCCTTCTCTTTTTATTTTTTGTATAAGAAAATAAGATCATGTTCTCTCTCCTAGTCTTCTCCCGCTTTTTTGCTCAACAGTCTATAATCAGAATTTTCCCTTTTGGAAAACATTCTCCAAAGCATTGCTCTTTTTCCTTTTTTTTTTTTTCTTGAAGAAGAGATGGAGGTGGGATTTATTGAACTGAGGCTCAATATGTTTTTTCCACCTTTATTGAAGCATCATTAACAGATAAAAATTATATATTGCTGTGCATGGAGCTATAGATATAGATTAATGGTTATAAGCCTGGCATGATTTGCACTCAGGGGTCATGTGGAAATGCCTGGGGGAATTGGGGGTTGCCACCAACATCACAGGTGGAGATCAAGGACACTGCCAAACATTCCATAAGGCCCAGAACTGCCCCACAACAGAGACTCACCTGGTCCCAAATGGTGGTAGCACAAAAGTGGATTGATGTGCATACACGTACATTCACTAGCCTGCTTCTTTAGAATTGGACATTTGCTCCCAGTGTTTCAGTATTATGAGTAGTGCTGTTATGAATACCCCTATAAGCACACATGTCATTGCACATACTTCTAATAGTTTAGAATTAGGTAACTATCTAGCATTAGAATTGCTAGGATAATAGAGAAAGTGATTTTTAGAGCTTTTTATAAACACACCCAAATGACAATCCATTGGTGTACTCTCATCATCAGCTGGGTGTCCTGTCATTTCTGTAGCTTCACCAAAGCTGTGCACAGCTACTTTTAAATAAGAATATTTGCTGGGCAAAAATGTAATATAAATCTTGTGTATATTTCTTTCGTTACTGGCAACATTGAAATAATCAAGCTAAAAATTGGCTCTCCTCATTTTAATTATAATACCATTAGCACCAAGTAAACAGGATGTTGGATGTTGGATTTGAGATAGTTGTTTCTTAATGTTTAAGTTTAAAAATTAAACGTTAACCTCCACCATTTGTCAAGTGTTCTTTTTGTGAACGAATTAATCTTCCATTCTCTGAATTAATGTCAAAGCTACATGGCCTTGAGCAAGTGACTAAATTTCTCAAGGACTGTGTGGGCTTCTGCACAGATGAAGAGATAAGGAAAACAGAGATTGAATTTAGAGTTAATTTTCTCAGTTCAGATACTGGGAGAATTTGGAGGGAGCCTTGCAGTGGACAGTCAGACTGAGTTTGCCTTTGCAATGAAGCATTTATTTTTCTTTTTATTTTTTTTGCAGCTGCCTGGAGTCACTCTCTGTGGTAGCCCCCATCCAACCAGGCCTACAGAAGGTAAAAAGGAAGAATGCACATTTCAGAGGCGGGAATACAATCCAGGTGTTCCCCCAATGCCAGGTAGCTGCTCATGCCTTCCTTTCCTCTCTGAATTCTAGATGCTTTGTTCTTGCCCAGATAAAATATATTTGTTCAGATTTAGGAAAAAATGGAGTCTTTTCTTCAATCCCATTCTGTGTGTGCTACTTTATAGCCAACATGATTTCCAGTTTCTTGTTAAATGTAGCCCTTGGCCTTGTATCTAGTGCCCATACCAATTTTTCGGTATTTTGTTGAGCATTTCAATGGGCCCTGAGAGAAGAGGTGGGTGCTGGTGTTCATATAGCCACTCTACTAGAGTTCCATTGGTTGACTCTGTAATATTGTAGAATTACTGTGGATTTATTTTCCTGTTTACTAGAGATTTTATTGAGTCCTATTGAAGTTATTTAAATGGATTATTTTGGTCATGTCTAGACTTTCATTAACCACCTCTACTTCAAATATTAACATTCATGCTGTCTTTCTATGATTTTGTTTTTAATTGGCTACATGTATTATTTTCTAATTGTTTACTTTTAATAAATAGAGTTCTATTCCAACATTGTAACAACAAAGATAATATTTTAGTTGATCTTGGTCTCCCCAGGTCTCCCCACTGACAAATTGAACAGCGTTGCTTCTTTTTTTTTTTTTTAAACCAATGCATACTTATGAGTAAGGCTTGTGTTATCATATCCAAGAAGCCAGTTGCCCAACCAGCACATAATGCTTCTATGAAGAGCGAGTGGAACATGAGACTCACTGCAAAGAATGGTTTTGCTCCTCCTGCACATCTCCGCACAACACACCTGGACTCCAAAAACCTGGAAAAACGATTATGTGCACAGTTGTTTGACCAAGCCCAGAATCTTGTCAGTATTCACCTAATATCATAATTGTGAGTTATCCTTTGCTAATTCTTGCTGTAAACTGGTAGCACATGTTAAAAAACAAAAATCTCCATGTGTCACATATGTTTTACATCCCAAGTGTTTCATTTTTTGACATGTCATACCTTGTGATGCAGTGCCGAATCTCCAGTATCTTTAAATATTTGTAGTGGGAGAACGATGACAATGATGATGAGAGATAACATACTTCGTGCATGTGGTTCAGTGCACTATGCTGTGTAACTGAATGCATCAATATTTATTTAATTAAACACAAAAGTTGGATTAAGGGCATGGGTCTGTGGGTTGGTTAGGAAGTTATACAGATCATGGTTAGACTTGGCTGATTTAGGCTGCTGGCTTGCTCATATGTGTGCATGTATAATCAGTTCAAGGTAAGCTAACTACAGGCTAATTGAAGTTGTAGCTGGGATCCCTCTGTGTGGTCTCACATGATCTCCCAGGATAGACTGGGCTTATTTTCATGGTGGAGGCTTGGCTCCAAGAGAAAACAAAAGCATTCAGGACCTCTTGAGGCTTAGGCTTGGAATTAGTATACTGTTTAGAACACTAACACTAATACTATTTAGGACATTATTCTATTTAGAATTGTAGAATTCTTGCCACATTCTGTTGGCCAAAGCAAATCAAAAAGCCTTGCCAAATTTATAGGGTGGAGAAGTCACCTCCACCTCTTGATGGAAGGAGCTACAAAGTCATATGGCAAAGGTGTGGTACAGGGAAAGGCATTGAAGTGAGGCCATATATGCGAGCATTCTACCATAACTTATTAAATGTTAGGTTCTTAATTTAATTACCATAATATATAAGGTCAATATAATATTAGTAGTCCTATCTGATGATAAAGAACATATACATGTGGGTGGGGACAACATGGAACGATTCCCTGGCATGTGAAGAAATGGTACTTTTGTAAAGGATAAAGATGGGGCTCCTCTTCTTCTTTCATTTTTCTTCTTTTTTTCCTCCACACTGTGCTTTTCTAAACCAGAGAGAAGATAGCAGGAGAGCGAAGGCAATGTTCACAGTGGTAACTTTTCTCTTATCAAATGATTGTTAGAAACTGATTATGCAATAAATCTATGTTCTAAATATGTTTAATTAATGAATATTAATGAATAATCCTGGATAGTAGCTGTGGTAAGATTTTAGCTTTGGTTGGAGTTGTGAATTTGTATTTATTTCCAAATTTTTAACAATATGTCAGTATAATTTTGGAACAAGTTGACATGAGGACTGCTTCTCAGATTCTATCTACTTAGAATTATAGCATCTTCTTTGAAATTAGCTTTAGTCTATGACAGACAGTCCTTCACTCCCAATCACCTCACAAGGTCAAGTTTACTGCCTGTCAAGGCTATGTGACCTGTGGCTTGGCTGGGATTATTATGAGTGCTATTCTGTGTTGAGGCAAAATCTGCCTTAATTCTACCCATCATCACTTTCATGGTCATACTATCTCATTCATACTATCTTGTTGAACAATTTCCCATCATTTTCCATTCCCTTGCCTTGTTTTACTTTCTTTCATGATACTCTTCATTTACTTACTGATTTTGTTGTATTAATTTTGTTTATTTGTATGTCATCATTTTTCCTTTTGGACTACATACTCTATGAGGTTAAGGATTGGAGTGTTAGTTTTTGTATCTCCAGCACCTAGAATAGAGTCTAGCACGTAGTAGGCATTCAAGAAACACTGCTGAATAAATGAATATCACTTCTCAACACACTACTCTTTATTAGATACTAGAGGCCCAGTGCATGAATTCATGCACAAGTAGGGTCTGGCAAGCCCACCCCAATTTGGGTCGATCTGGCCAGGCCAACTGGGAAGAGGGGACATGGGAGGTTGGCTAGCTGTCTCCGCCCTCTGGTCAAACTCCTGGTCAAATTCCTGGTCAAGGCACAATTTGCATATTAGCCTTTTATTATATAGGATTATGCCCCTATTCAAGGTGCCTGGGGTCCACAAATAGTAGAACACAACCTTTTGTGTGTTGAACAAGAAAGAATAATATGGAAAGTGTAGAAGATCCTACCACTAAAATATTGAGGGAAAATTAACAGTATATGCGTCATAGTTTTAAATGTTTTTAATTTATTGATTTGAGAGAGATACAAACAGACAGAAACATTGATTTATTGTTTGACTTATTTATGCATTTATTGATTGATTCTTGTATGTGCCCTGATTGGGGATTGAACCTGAAATCCGGGCATATTGAGACAATGCTCTAACCAACTAAGCCACTCAGCCAGGGCAGGACCATATTTTAAAGTTATGAATCTCCTGCTTGCATTTTATCTGAGTTATTTTCTTCATAATTTACAAATATTAATGGCATCCAGATCAGATAAAACATAATTAAAGACAGTAAAAAGTATATAAAGAAATAATAGATCAATGAATGGAGTAACAGACAACCATGAGATAAACACAATAAGGATATTTATAGAGCAATATATCAGAGATGTCTACTCCAGAGTCCCCTTTCTAAGAGAAGCCATGTCTTTATTGTGGACATATATGAGTCGTCAGGTATGTGATCCCTTAAACATGCAAATAGGTATTATTATCAACTTTCTTATTCTAATACTACAGAACCAGTGGCCCTGTGATCATTTTGCTTTGGGCAACACTGGCCTACAGGGAAAGAACGTGCAGTCAAGTGAGTACTAATATCCTGTTTACTTGATAATTTCATTTCTCATTTTAATTCAGCAGTTGTCATTCCCAAAGCCCATCCGTCTCTCAGAGCTTTATTAGTATGATTCAGTATCCCCAAGTCAGACCAGCTCCAGGACAATGACAGGAGCATGTATTAGGCTGAGAGACCCCAGACTGAACTGAATTCATCATTCTGGACAGTCAAGTAGCCTTCCCATGTCAGGGGTACCAACCTTCAGCTCTTGTGCAATGCTTTGAATATCCATATTATTCAAATCAGGATTCACTTTATACAGCTTCTTATAGTAAACCTTTGGGATATTTCCATCAAGAAGTCTGACTTTATTTTTTTCTAAAACAAACACATGCCCCCCCCCCAAAAAAAAGTGAAGTGATTGACTTAGCAATAGAGTATGTGCCCTGGTTCCAGGGTAACCCTGAAATTTACTTCTAAAAAAAAGATGATGCATTTATGAAAGGAGTCATGGATATTTCTCTCTGATTTTTCTCTGAGTCTCTATTTACTATGGATTATTTCTTGGAATTCAGGAGTGTTATTTCTGAAGAGTGAGCATAAAGCATACTTATTATCTTTATCTCTTATCCTTCATGCTGTTAGCCAATCTGATAGCCCAATCCTCTCTGTGCAGGTTACCACTGCAACCACCATTTCTTTATTTCTTTTACCACTTTCCCCCTTGTATTAAGTGACACAAAAGAGTTGGGATCTGCTCTGGGGGAATGAATGTGTTAACTTGCTCGATGCAGTGCACTAGCTTAAGCTTTAATGGATTCTTCAAGAAAAACCAGTTCGCAGACAGAATTCTTTTATCCTACAATGGTGATAGAAAAAAAGTAGCCAGGGATTTTCAATGGTGAAGAATAGAAATATGGGAACTTTTCAAAGGATAAGATGATATACAAGTTCTAAAAATATTTCATTTGCATTTAAAATATGTCCTTCTAGTCTACAAAGAGTACAACTTTTTTGTTACTTTTTAGATAATTATACTGACATATTGGGTACTTTTAAAAGTCACTGGCCATCTATTATTTAGAAGAAAATAGAGTGGATATAGGTATGAAAAATGCTTGAATATATTCAACATAGTGAGAAATATTAGTCTCTTTCTTCCTGGGCTATTTTTATAGTTTGCTCATTTAAAAAATTAGTATTTCTAATGCTGAAGTCAAAATTTTAAATTCACTTATTACACAGGGGGTTCATTCCTGTATAGTCAACTCCCACTGTCCACACATCAATGTAAACTGAGCCCATAAGTAAATAAGTCAGTTAGTGAATAACTGGCTCTATATCTTGTGCTCAGTAAGCTGTGAGCAGAACAACAACAAAAGTTTAAAAGATGGTCATCACTGTTGAGCAGCTGATAGGTGAATTGTTCCTATCAAAACATGGACTTGGATTTCAACAGGAAGGGCATGGTAGAATGAGCTCAACCATTCACTGGTGAGTGGCTTGATCTGGGAAAAGTAATAGGACCACTGAAGACTCAGTTTTCCCCTCCATGAACTGGAGTTTCCAAATGTGTTATTAAATTAACTAAAGTAACATTCTTTTTAAAATTCTATCTCAGTTCCTGGAAAATATATCACTCAAATTATAAGTTATTTAACCACTCATCATTACATTCATTTATTGATCCAGTAGACACATATACCAGTACTATGGCCCTATTTTGGGCACTGGGAATACAAAGATGGATAGTCCTCTTCCCTCAATGGGTGTACCACTGAATTATGGAAAACAAAACATTGTTAAGATAAAATTTCCAATATCAACTAAAGACACATTTGTATTTAGCTTTTACTCTGCCTAATACATATCTCATATGTCCATGTCGTAGGGAAATAAGAAAAAATAATGGAATGATAAAAATAGATGCTAATAGGAGAAACCAAGATGGTGGCATAGGTAAACACCTATATTTGCTCACAACCACATCAAAATTACAACTAAAAGGCATAACAACTACCACCCAGAACCATGGAAAAGCTGGCTGAGTGGAAGTTCCACAACTAGAGAGGTGAAGAAAGCACATTGAGACTGGTAAGAGGTGTGGAGGTGCACAAAGTGCTTGCACCTGGATGTGCTGCTCTTTTAATCAAAAGGGAGATATAATCTCCCGCTTGCTCTGAACTCTAGTTCTGGGCAAAGCTCTGGGGACAAAGACACATACGGGGAGAAACTGGACTATCTGAAATCTGGACAGGAACATGAGGATGGCTTTCTTTCAGAGGTACTCACAGCAATCATTGTTCCTACATGGGGGTGTGGGATGCAGAGACCCGGGCACCTCCCTGGTGCAGGGATGACTGGCAGCCATTGCTGTTTGCTCCATCTTGGTGATTCCCAGAGACCACCCCATCCAATGCACACTCCACCCAAGCTGGGCACATCAGCTTTTGCATATGAATGGCCCGTCCTTTCTCTGCCTAAAACCTGTCAAACCACAGCTGGGTTAGAGAGCCCCAGAGCTTCCCCCCCAAAAAAAGGCCCAAAGCATGGTAGCAGCAGCCTGCCGTGCTTCACAGTTGGGCCTTGTCTGGGCACTTCCAAACCCCATACAGAGAAATCTTCAGATGTCTCTGTAGCTCCTGATAAGTGGCCCCAGACAGTGGCTGACCTTGTACTCTTCTCATCCATAAGAGACACACTCAAGGAGTAGACTCAGTGAGCATCAAAGCTCCACTGAAGCAAGTCCTGCCCCATAAGGGAGACTGACTCCTGTGCAACAGATCTTCCAGTATAGACACAGCTGGTCATCACAGCCAACTGGCCTGGAGGTCAGTTTCTCCCAGTGATACCAAAAGCAATCAAGGCTTAACTACAACAAGATTGTGCACACAGCCCACAAAGGGGTGCACCAAAGCATTCACCTCTTGTGACAGGGGAGGCTGAGCCACTGGGTCCCATAGGACACCTGCCACACAAGGCCACTCTATCAACTCAAGGAGTCTTAGCAGCTGCCCAGTACATAGAAAAGGACACAGGGGAGCAGCCAAAATGTGGAGACAAAGAAACAAGTCACAATTGAAAGAAATGGAAGAAAGCAAAATACTGGATATAAAGTTCAAAACCACAGTATAAGGTTACTCAAGAATCTTCTAGAAACCTCTGAGAAATTTAGTGAGACCCTCAAAGATATGAAAAAGGACCAATCAGAAATTAAGCATACACTGACTGAAATAAAGAATAATATACAGAGATTCAACAGCAGACTAGAGGATCCCAAGAATCAAGTCAAAGATTTGTAATATGAAGAAACAAAAAACATCCAACTGGAATATCAAAAAGAAAAAAGTATCCGAAAATATGAAGAGAGTGAAAGGAGCCTCTGGGACAACATCAAGCATACCAACATCCAAATTATGGGGGTGCCAAAAGAAGAGAGAGAACAAGATATTGAAAACTTATTTGAAGAAATAATGACAGAAAACTTACCCTACCTGGTGAAAGAAATTGACTTACAAGTCCAGGAAGCACAGGGAACCCCAAACAAAAGGAATCCAAAAAGGATCACAACAAGACACATCATAATTAAAATGCCAAGGGCAAAAGACAAAGAGAGAATCTTAAAAGCAGCAAGAGAAAAAGTTAGTTACCTACAAGGAGTACCATACAACTGTTAGTTTATTTCTCAAAAGAAACTGTGCAGGCCAGAAGGGAGTGGCAAGAAATATACTAAGTGATGAATAGCAAGAACCTAAAACCAAGATTACTCTACCTAGCAAAGCTATCATTTAGAATTGAAGGTCAGATAAAGAGCTTCACAGACAAGAAAAAGCTAAAGGAGTTCATCACCACCAAACCAGTATTATATGAAATGCTGAAGAGTATTCTCTAAGAAGAGGAAGAAGAAGAAAAAGGTCAAGAGAAAAAATTATGAACAACAAAGTGACAACAAATACATATCTATCAACAAGTGAACCTAAAAACCAAATGACTTAAAAAAACCTAATGAACAGAACAGACTGGTGAATGTAATAGAATAAAGGGCATGGAAAGGGAGCAGACTGACAATTCTCAGGAGGAAAGGGTTATGGAGGGTGCAGAAAGAGATTGGACAAAGAGCTACACCTATGGATGAGGTCAGTGATTGGGCAGGGGGGAAAGCCTGGAATGGGGTGGGAACCAGGTGGAGGGGAGCTATGGGGGGAAAAAAAGAACATCTGTAATAATCTGAACAATAAAGATTAAAATAAAATAAAATAAAGATCTGCCCTCTTTAAAAAAATAGATGCTAACAATTACTGATTGTATATTATGTTGTGAATATTTGTAATATCTGATCTCAAATATTATCTCATACTAGGGGCCTGGTGAACAAAAATTTGTGCATTCGAGGTGTCCCTCAGCCCTGCCTGTGCCCTCTTACAGTCTGGGACCCCTCAGGGGATGTCCACCTGCTGGCATGCCTGGCCAGCCTGGGTGAGAGGCTGATGGCTGTTTGCAGGCTGGCAAAGCCCCCCAGTGTGGACCTTCACCCCATTGGGATGTGGCCAGCCTGGGTGTGGGGCTGAGGGCCGTTTTAAGGCTGCCCACAGTCCCTTCAGGTTTTGGGTCCCTACTGGGTTGCCTGGGCAGCCTGGGTGAGGAGCTGAGGGGCGTTTTCAGGCTGCTCACAGTCCCTTCAGGGTTCAGGTCCCTACTGGGGTGCCTGGGCAGCCTGGGTGTGGGGCTGAGGGTCGTTTTCAGGCTTTCAGGCTGCCCACAGCTCCCATTGACCCAACGTCCCAGCAAGGCTGGCTGGAAGCTGGTTTTATGGGGTTTATTTATCTTCTATAATTGAAACTGTTACTTTAAGCTGAGGCCTAGGCAGGTAAGGAAGCCTCCTGTTGGCTTCAGCTCCGTGGCTTCTATAATTGAAAGAATGTTGCTGTGATCAGAGAGAGGCCCAGCAGGCCTAGGCAGGCAGTTTCCTCCATCGCTGGTGCAACAGAAGCCTCCTGTTTGGTTCAGCTCCATGGCTTCTATAATTGCAACTATGTTGCCATGAACAGAGAGATGCCCAGCCGGCCTAGGCAGACAGTTTACTCCTGGTGCAATGGA
>PVJC01033645.1:0-19251 GCA_004026665.1 Murina feae
GGGGGGGGCGGGGGGTCTTGGCCTGCTTGGTGGCTGGGGGGCCAGGATCCTGCTTGGCAGCTCCCCAGACCCCTTGGCAGCACTGGGAAGTGGGAAAGGAAGGCAGCAGGGGACGGGTGAGTGGGAAAGAGTTGGCGGCCTGCTTGGCGGCTTCCCAGGTCCCTTCTGGGGATCAGGGAGCAGGGAAAGACTGGCCTGACCACGAGACAGGGTTTTCCCTGCTTTCTGGTGGCTGGAGGAAGATGGGCAGTAGGCAAGCTTGGGAGGCAGGCAGTACCCAGCCCTGGTCACAGCTCAAAAAAGACAACAACATGCAGGGGAGGGCAAGAGTCTGAGAGATCAACATAGAGGGGGTGCCTGCTCCAAGCCTCCACAGTGTGCCTGGGAGCAGGCTCCCGGCAGGTAGACACACACAGGAGGACTGCTCCGAGCCTCAGATGCAGCTGGGGGCAGGTCCCCAGTGGTGACACACACACATACACACACACACACACAAAAGGCACCTGGCAGACTGGGGCCATCATAGGACATCCACTGAGGGGTCCCAGACTGTGAGAGGGCACAAGCCGGGCTGAGGGACTCCCTCAACCCCGAGTGCACAAATTTTTGTGCACCGGGCCCCTAGTCCTATATAATGAAAGCCTAATATGCAAATCGACCAAACAGCAGAACCACCAGTGGAATGACCTGTCACTATGATGTGCACTGACCACCAGGGGGCAGACGCTCAATGCAGAAGCTTCCCTCAGCCCACAGGCCCCAGGCCAGCCAAGGTGGGTGCCAGTGGGCCCACCCCTGATTGCTCCGCCAGTCACCCTGCAGAGGGAGGCGACTGGTGGCGGGGGGGTGGGGTGGGCTGGCAAGTGGGTGGCAGCAAGGGCCCCCTGATTGCCCCACAGGTCACCACACAGATTAGCCTTGATCGCTGGCCAGGCCTAGGGTAAGGTGACCAGACGTCCCGCTTTTGGCGGGACAGTCCCGATTTTTAACAGTTTGTCCCGCATCCCATGGAGTTTTAAAAAAGTCCCAATTACTGTTTGTAATATTTTAAATAATATAAAAAAGAAAAAAAAAAGAACCCTCCCCCCCCCCCCGGTCAATGGTGTACCACTTTAAATCTGGTCACCTTAGCTTAGGGACCCTACCCATGCATGAATTTCATGCATCGGGCCTCTAGTTAATAAATAATAATATAAGTATAAATTCTGTGTTTTCTGTACTCACAACTATAAATGTACTTTTGCCTATCCCTGTACACTACTCACCCCTTAGTCACTTAATAGCCCTCTGGGTAATCAAATTTACTGTTGTAGTATTGCTGGGTTTGTGTTCAAGTAACCATTATTTTACTTAATAGTGGCCCCAATGTGCAAGAATAGTGATAATGGCAGTTTGGATATGCCAAAAAGAAGCTGCAACATGTATGCATGTATAAGAAAAAAAACACAGTACATACATATCTAAACTAATAAAAGCGTAATATTGAAATTAACTGTCCCTTCAGGATGCCCAAGCCACGCCTACCAGCCAATCAGAGCGACTGTATGCAAATTAACCCAGCCAACATGGAGGCCGCCACTCACAGAGTAAATGGCAGCTTCCATTGCAGCAGGAGTGAAACTGAAACTGTTTGTGGCCCGGCTAGGCTTATCCTGGCTCCAGGCAAAACATATTTGCAACAATGTCTCAATCATAGAAGCCTCGGGAGCTGAAGGAAACAGCAGGCCTGGCCTGACTACTAAGGGTAACATTGTCTCATTATAGAAGCCACGAGGTGAAGCAGAAACGAGCTTCATTACTAGGCCTTGGCTTAAAGGAACAGTGCATCAATTATAAAAGATAAACAAACCCCAGAAACCTGCTTCTAGCCAGCCTTGCTGGGACATTGGGTCAATGGGAGCTGTGGACAGCCTGAAAGCGCCCCTCAGCCCGTCACCCACGCTGGCCACACCCCAATGGGGTGAGGGACGCCACTGGGGGGCTTGGCCAGCCTGCAAACAGCCATAAGCCCCTCACCCAGGCTGGCCAGGCACTCCAGTAGGGACCCAAAACCTGAAGGGACTGTGGGCAGCCTGAAAATGCCCCTCAGCTCCTCATCCAGGCTGGCCAGGTACCCCAGTAAGGACCCAAAACCTGAAGGGACTGTGGGCAGCCTGAAAATGCCCCTCAGCTCCTCACCCAGGCTGGCCACACCCCAATAGGGTGAGGGACTGCACTGGGGGGCTTGGCCAGTCTGCAAACAGCCATTAGCCCCTCATCCAAGCTGTCCAGGTACCCCAGTAGGGACCCAAAACCTGAAGGGGCTGTGGGCAGCTTGTAAATGGCCCTCAGCCCCTCACCCAGGCTGGCCACACCACCATGGGGTCAGGGTTCCCACTGGGGGGCTTGGCCAGCCTGCAAACAGCCATCAGCCCCTCACCCAGGCTGGCCAGGCACTCCAGCAAGTGGACATCCCCAGAGGGGTCCCAGATTGTGAGAAGGCACAGGCCGGGCTGAGGGACCTCCTGAGTACACAAATTTTTGTGCACTGGGCCCCTAATATATATATATAGGCTTTGGTGCTATTCATGGTTTCAGACATCCACTGAGGATATTGAAATGATAAGGCAGGGGGAACTAATGTAGGTACTATTACTATCACTATTGCTGCTACTGCTGCTATTGTCACTAGTACTATTAGTATTTATATGGTACTGCATTTTTTTTGGTACTGGTAGTACTTTACACCATTTATTTAATACTCACTGTGCTATAGACATGGCACTTGGTGGTTTCCACTTAGTCTTGACAACCATTATTCTCCCTTTCCCTTTTCTACAGAAGAGGCTAAGAAATGTTAGGTAATGTACCTTAGGTCACATAGCTCTTCAGTAGCCAGTTGTTTCTATCTCTAGAATCCTCTTATAGCCACTAATTTGTATAAGCCCTCCCTTACCTCATGACTGAATGTAAGTCACGTGTTTCTCACTATGTTGCCTTACAATTAAAATTAAAATCAAGAACAATCTTATTCTACTGAACCAAGGAGGGTAAACATTAGGGTAAATATCAATTATTAGGTAGAAATGTTGCCAGAAAGAGCTATACAACAGCACATAAAGACATCCAAGGGAGTTAACAAACATGGGGGTGGGGGAGTGCAACAAGTTTGCATGTTGATGCTTAATTGTAGCCCTGCCAGCCCTTAGCTTCTTCTTTCACCTCCTTGCCCTGCAATTTCTCAAGCTTCTCTAGAGAACACAACATACCTAGAGACAGCCTGACCTGCCACAAGAAGGTACCAGGCCAGGAACCATAAATAACCACTTTAATGAACACCAGCTTTGACTAAGAGCCTTATCATTTTTTAAGAGATTCCATGCTTTTGCTATGGACTTAGTTATTTGAGCAAGAGATATCTGGATGTATTCAACAATGATAATAATTACAGTTGTCCTTTAGAAAGTACTTAGTATGGAGTAGGCCCTGTATTAAACAGTTATATACACTAACTCATTTAGCCCTCACACAGCCCTATAAGAGCAAATGCTGTTGTTTCCCCATTTTACATAGGAGGCATCAGGCTCAGAGAAGCTAAGTAACCATACTGCTGATTAGAACTTCAATTTGAAGCCTGAAGCATCTGGTTTCCAGGCCAGAGTTCTTAATTCCTATATTTAATGAATTTCTGTTGAAGGAATAAACCGATGAATGGATGGACAGATGTATTAATTCATTTTCCTTTACTTTAACAAACATTTATTGAGTGCACTGCACTGCATGTGTCAGCCTCTGTGGTAGGCATTGAGGATTCAAATGTTCAACATTTAAACACAGGTACACCCCCTACATTGCTCCTGACCACCAGCTCACAAAAGCAGTCTTTAATGTGACATGACTTCTTCTGGGGCAAAGTAATTTGAGTTTCTTGAACAGCAGTTTTTAATGATGCTATTAAATTTAACCAAAAGTGGGGGTTGTGCACTGGGGAGAAAACAGTTTCAACTGAGAATGTGTCTTTGATTAATTGTTGAGTCATCCAGAGAATGGTTACTACCAGAAATGGAGCTGCAACTCCTATCTCATTAACTAACTCTTCTTCCATCTATTATGTTTGTATCCTGTCGAACCTTCTCACGGTACGAAAGTTATCTATTCCCTAATGGACAATTATCCCTAGTCCTGCTAGTCCTGCTGATTGCTGGCAGTCTACTTGCCCACAGAGGGGACTTACAATAGTCACGACTGATGATGTACTGGAAAATTGCTCATTTTCACACATTTTAAATCCATACAGAATAAATGTCTTTTCAGACTGCCCTTTAAACTGCATTTGTTTTCCTGGTTATATAAGAGTAGGTTATGAATTTCTTACCTGTATGAGTACCATGGCCTCTGTGAATATTTCAAAAACCCTCTAGGCAATAGCCCTATAGATAAAATGATGAATAAATGAAATAAACACATCTGGGGAAATAGCAGAGGGGCAAGCCCTGTACCTGGGGTTCCAGTGGCTGGTTATCAAGTCAGGGTGGTCACAGTCTTCCTTTTCCTTTCCAGGTATGTTGAAGAGAATCCCAGGTAGATTAGCATTGAAGTGAGGACTCATGCTGCTGAAAGTAGAAATTGAGTGGACATTGAGAGGTGCCTGTTTAATTCCCTGGGAATATTGCTATGAATTTTGAAGAAAGGAATGTCCCCACCCCCACCTCACACCCCATTACACTTTGATTATAGTAAACTAGAGGCCTAGTGCACAAAAATTTGTGCACTGGGGGGCTGGGGGCACAGGATGTGTCCCTCAGTTCAACTTGTGCACTCTCATAGTCTGGGACCCCTTGGGGGATGTCCACCTGCTGGCTTAGGCCTGCTCCCCAGGGGATTGGGCCTAAGATTGCAGTCAGACATCCCTCTGGCAGTCTGGAAGCCCTCAGGGGATGTCCACTTGCCAGCAGGGAGCAGGCCTAAACTGCAGTCGGACATCCTTAGCGCTGCTGAGAAGGCAGGAGAGGCTTCCACCACCACCGCTGTACTGGCAGCCATCAGCCTGGCTTGTGGCTGAGCAGAACTCCCCCTGTGGGAGCACACTGACCACCAGGGGCCAGCTCCTGCATTGAGCGTCTGCCCCCTGGTGGTCAGCGTGTGTCATAGTGACCAGTCATTCCCAGTGGTTCTGCTGTTAGGGTCAATTTGCATATTACCCTTTTATTATATAGGATAGCATGCTCAGTACAACTAGGAGTCACCAGTTGCCCATAGCATAAAGTCCAGGGTTGTCTTTCCTGCATCCTTATTTCTCACCCCTGCATTCAGCCAGTCACTAAGCCCTGCCAAGTCTACTTCCTAAGTGTTCCTCAAATTTGACCCATTTTCTCCATTCTTCCTGCTCTTGTTTTAGTTTAGGACTCTACTAGTCTTCTCTTGCCTTGATTCCTTTGATAGCTTCCTGTTTCCTCATCTCTTACCCCACCCCCGTTGCTACACTTCTCCCCAAAGTGGCCTGAATGATCTTTCTAAGATGTAAATGAGATCACTTCACATTCCACCTCCACTTAAGTGATACCAGGCATATAATAAGTATAACTGACTTCACAATACCTGAGACCAGAGGCCCTCAAGGTGTGGGTCTGGGACCAGCAGCAACATCATCTCTGAAAAATCTGTTAGATTAGGTACTTATTGAAGGCCTACTGAATCAGAAACTCTAGGGGTGCTTCCCCAATTTTTGTTTAAGAAGCCCTCCAAGTGATGCTGATAAATACTAATACCATTTCAGACCACAGTGTTTTCTACCATAGAGCCTATATCAATAGTTATTTTTCTGTTTGTAGTCATGTCTCTCTACTAAATTTTAATCTACTTGATGGCAGTGACTCTATTGTGGTCATCTTGTTAGTTTCTATAGACCTAGTACAGTGCTTTGTGCTCATCTCATTCATTGACTGACTCAGAGAAAAATTCCCATAGCCTCAGAAACCAAGTCTGCCAAAAGAAGACCAAACACAGAGAACCTGACTTGAGTCTCATTTTGAGTGGTGTAACATTGCAGGAGTCACTTCCTTCTCTGAGTTCTAGCTTTGCCATCTTTGAAAAGATAATACCTTTTATAATTATTTTCTCTAGCATCTTGTTCTTTGCTAATGTTTTTAAAAATCTCCTTTCTTAATACACTTAAAACTTTAAAATATTTTATATCATATAATTGCAGTGTCTGAGTATCTATTTCTGTTTTTCTTCTAGCTTTATTGTATGCTTTGTAATTTTGGATTATGAGTTCATGTTCAACCAGACTTAATGGTGGTAATCCAATGAAAACTGGATGGAAGGTGTGTTCTTCAGGGAGGATTTGTGTTGGCTCATTCCAGGTGCTTTAGGGCACTATTAACCCAGGACTACTTTGAATTGTTTAGTTTCAAAGACTTGAGCCATATCTTATTTGTCTATACAACCCAAGTTTAGCTTAGAAACTTGTAGATGCTCTATGTGCTGATTGAATGGCTGAACTAAGCATCTACAAGCTTATTTTGGAAGCTCAATAAAAATTGCACCCTTTGGTGATAACAAAAGATAGCAGCTTCAGAAAAATAAAATCAATAACATTATTGAGCACTTATTATGCACCTGGTATCATTCTAAGTGTGCCATGTGTATTAACCCATTTAATTTTCACTACAACTGTGAGGTAGACACTATCATTGTCCTTATTTAGGCTCAGACAGGCTGAGTCACATAGCTAGTGAATGGCAGAACTTGGATATGAATGCCGGCACCCTAGAGATATATGTAACAACCATTCTATACTGGAGAAGAGAACAACAACAATGGCAGTAACAATAGAGTGGAAAATTTCATTACTGCCTAAAGGACTGCAACTGCCACACAGGCTACGCGCGGCATGAGAAGGGTCTGTGAGGTGGTAACAGGGCTTGGGAGTGGCATGGTCTTATATTGTCTGTTAACACTCACATGTGGGGTTCCCCCACCAACTATAATATGAGCAGTTTGAAGGCAGAAACCATGGATTATAGCTCTTTGGAATGCTTAATACATATTTGGTGAATGAACAAACAAATGCTTTTAAATTAACCACAAGTACTTTAAATAAATTGCTTCACACTTTTTGTGTTATACTGAAATTGGTGTTAAAGCTTTCAGTTTGCTTTAAAATCTAAAAATGCCTAGATGTGGCTATAACACATTTGGGTATAATCACACCTTGTATTTGTCCTGGTAAATGGTACTCAGGAGCCCCTGGGAATAGGAAGGAAAAAACTTCTTTCATAGGCCCTGAGGCTGTCAGGAACAAAAGGCTGCTGTGTTTGTTACCTGTCCTTTGACTGCTTTTCAAATATAGGAGGACCTAAAGGATAGGGGGACTTTCTTTGTTCATATTCTTGCCAAGGCCAGGAAAGCATTTGAGTGTAGACTCTCAGTAAACAGTCTGAGTCTGGGTCTTATCTCTGGCACTTCTCTGATGGAATAAAACCCCCAGTTTCCACCAATCTTTGTTCAGTGTTTACCTGGAGGTTTGAGGTAAGGCTGGAGACAAGGTTCCACAATAAAGAGGAATGGAGTTGGGAATGAGGAGAAGTTGGTGCTTATGTATGCTGGGTAAGGAATGGTGAGA
The DNA here is from genome assembly GCA_004026665.1 of Murina feae. Lineage (NCBI taxonomy): Eukaryota > Metazoa > Chordata > Mammalia > Chiroptera > Vespertilionidae > Murina > Murina feae. The sequence continues at coordinate 7,607 of PVJC01033645.1, forward strand.
GTTAGCAGTACCAGGATTGTAAAGCAATCACAGTGGGGTTGGGAGGGAGAGTGTTGGAGAAAAAATAACTCCCTAGCACGTACTGGTTCCTTTTCAAGGACTTCTCTTTGCTGAAACAACTTGCTTGGTTCCAATTTTAGAAGCTGGATTGGGCAGTTAGCACCCAAGATTCTCAATTTGGCTTTCCTTCGGGTAGGGGTTGAAGATTAAGAGGGTGAAGAGAAGGACATTGGTATCCTGGTGTGAAAAGAGGCCCTGGGATTAGAAGTTTGTTCTGGTGATTGTGCTAATATGTTCATGCCCCTGTCCTGCTAGGGGGCATTCAGAAAGTTCTTTCCTTTCTACCCCCTGGGCTCACTGCTAAAAAATCTCTGAAGACATCAGGTGTGTTGGAGTTGAGGATTCCAAGGAATGTTTAGGTAGCTGGTGAGGTCTGGGCTAGAAAGAGAGATATGGGAGTGAGAGATATGGATGGAGTGTCTCTTCTCCCATTTACTCGCCAGGATAAAGGTGAGAGTTGAAACTGTACAAAGGGAGCATATAGAAAGAAAAGCAGAGGAAAATGCTTATGCAGTTATCATGGTCTGTGAGGTGGTAACAGGGCTTGGGAGTGGTATGGGTTTGAGGAGGGGTCTTGTATTCATTAATTTATCCATTCCTTCAACATGTATTGAGCTTTATGCCAAATAATAGAGTTTGAAGAGGAAGTTGGGGATTTATGAGTGAGAAGGGTTAAGAGGGGATCCCAGAGTGGATTCAGATAAAGGAGAAGGAAAGGACTGAGCTCCTGGGCCTTCTCGCCAGGAAAGTACATCTGTTAACACAAAACTGCATCTGTATCCCAGCCAGCTCTCCCCCCGTCATCCTCTCCTTTCTACCCACCCCCCACAAGAGGGGAATGTTATGGCAGCTTCCTACACCCCTGCTCCCGCTCCATGTTCTTTCTAGGCACTTAACTTTGGCGCCAGCAACACCCCTTCTAACAGCTCAGGCGATTCCCAAGGGCTCCGGTGAGAGGGGGGGTTGACAGTTTCAAGAAAAAGAGCTGGAGAAGGAGCTGTCTGTCTGTCTAATTAGCTCCAGCTGTTATTGCACGGCAGCACTGGGGGCTGTCAGGAGTGTGAATGCATGCGTATGAACCTGTGTGCGTGGCTCCTCATTGCTATCACTCTATTTTTCACTGTATTGTGTGCTGGCTTTAGCTTTGTTGCTCTGCAACCTCTCCTGTCCCTGAGGATCCCAAAGGACAGAGTGTTCCACAGGCAGCACCAGCTTTAATCACTAATGCTTCTAAGCATGAGGACAACAAATATAGGCCCCCATATGTCCTGGCTACACAAGCCCCTGCTCTCCCCCTCCACCATCATTTCCTGAGCGTTTCCCTCTGAGTGAAGCCGCAGCCCTTGAAATTAGTAACACTTCACTTCTACTCAGCTTTTTGGCAAAGAATTTTCACAGCTCTCATGCCATGCATCTTCAGACAGTCCTGTGGGGCAGCATGTTACAGGTGAGTACCCTGAAGTCTGGGCAAGCAGACAGATTTGCACAGGGTTACCCAGCTGGTGGATGGTAGAGCTGCATCTGGGTTGCAGGTCCTCAGCCTCCTATCCTGATGCCTTGCCCCAGCAGAGCACTGCCAAAAAGGGCTTCTACTGGGTGGCTTTGACTTCTGCTCTCTGTGCTCCTGAGAACCTGTCAGCTATGAATCCAAGACCTGCTTCAGCAAGCGCTGAAAACTAGGACCTCTGAAGCTGAGCACAGCCTAAGACTTTACTTAGGGCCTGCCGGATGGTTACCACTATGCTGGTACTTATGGGGGCCAAAGCAGGATATAGACAATTCTTAGGACACCAGGTGGGAATGGTTGGCGTTTAGAGAGGCTAAAAGCAGGTAGACTAATTGGGAGGCTTTCTCAAGGATGCTGGCGAGAATTAGCAAGTGCTCTGTACCTGGACTGTGGCAGCGAGAGCAGAGGAGGGGGTCATTCTGGAGATGAATCAATAGGTCCTGTCCTCAAAGAAATAAAAGCTTGAATGGGGAGACAAACTTAGACAAGTCTAAAGGCAGCAACAAGAACTTCGCTCTCTTCCGCTAAACAGTCTGTACCAGGAACAATGAAATAGTGACCCCTTCCATATGCACCTTTCTCTTACCCTAACCCTGGAGGCTGGTGAGTGTGGAGGGCTAATGAGGGAGGAGGGAAAGATGAGGGAAGAAAGGAAAAACCACAGTTTCCACTAAATGTCAGGCATAATATGGAATATATGTTATACATATGCCATCTACATGATGTTTGTAATATATAAACACACACACAAACACATGCATGCATAATCACTTTATATGGATTAATTTATGTATTTGGCTGACTGTCATCTATGTAAAAAGTTCAGGACAGTGTCTGGCACTTAGAAAGTACCAAATGGATGCGAATTATTCTTCCTTCTTATCATCACCATCTTCATTATCATTATCTGCATGAATATTATATAAATTACTTCATTTAATTTTTCTAATGCCATAAGGTAGCAACTATTATTTTCATCCCAAACTTACAAATAAGCAAACCAGTAATTTATTGTATCTAAGACTAGGGATATTGAGAATTCAACGGAGAACTCAATCTGGTTCCAGGCAGCTTTGGAGCACCTCCCTATCTAGCAGGAGGAACTGAGGCACACATAAATACCCATGGTCCAATGGGGTTTGTAGTTGAGGAATGTAGCAGTGTCATGGGCACCAATGGTGAATGACCTAGAATCTGGGGAAATTAGGTAGGTATCATAAACGATGTACATTGGAGCTGAATCCTGAGGGATGTAGGGTTTTTCCAGGAGGAGCAGTGGAAGGAGGGGAAGAACATGCCAGGCAGAGGGAACAGCATTTGCGTGAAAGTGCATGTTTAGGAGAGTGGGAGCTTTCAGTAGCAACAGAAGGAGAGTGGGAAAGGTGTTTGGGATCAGCCTGTTCATAGTTTTCTTGGTCACTCTGTTTTGTACTTTGTTCTACGAAGCAATGGGGAGCCATATATGGTTTTTATTAAGGCAGAGCAGTGGTTATCAACCTTTAAATGGCCCTTTAAATACAGTTCCTCATGTTGTGACCCAACCATAAAATTATTTTCGTTGTTATTTCATAATTGTAATGTTGCTACTGTTCTGAATCATAATGTAAATATCTGATATGCAGGATGGTCTTAGGCGACCCCTTTGAAAGGGTTGTTTTACTGCTAAAGGAGTCGCGGCCCACATGTTGGTAACCACTGAGGCAGAGGAATGACAGACCAGGAAGACAATTGTTCGGGCACCAGGTGGGAATGATTGGAGTTTAGAGAGGCTAAAAGCAGGTAGACTAATTGGGAGGCCATCTCAAGGATCCTGGTGAGAATTGGCAAGTTCTCTGTATCTGGAAGGTGGCAGTGACAGCAGAGAGGAGGGGGCCATTCTGGAGATGAGTCAATAGGTATAATGACTGATGTTCCAGCGTGGGTCTGTAGTGAGACAGGCACCACACAAGACTATTAGTTAGAAAGGGGATGAATAGAGACAGGTGATAAGTTAAGCTTGGACAGGTTGGTTTTGGGATGCCAGTGGGACTTCCCAGTGGACATGTTCAGCAGGAAGTGAGGTGAGAGATGGGGCCTGAGAAGCCACTAGGGTCTAAGTGGTATTAATTGATTCTGTGGGACTGGGTGGAGTGTCTCTTCTCCCATTTACTCCTCCAGGGCAAGGGCTGGGGTCAGAGCCAGGTGAACCTTAGCATGCAAGGGTTGATGTGGTGGGGGACACTGGTCCAGAGTGAGAAGATACTCTTCTTCCGACCCCTCCCAGAAACTCAGGGTCAGCACCATATTCCCAGGGCTGCCTTCAGGGCAGCAAAGGGAGGTGCTCTGTGGGAAGAATTCATGTCCACACAGGGGCAGCATGCCAAGGAAAGAACCGTCACTTCAGCTTTTGAGTTCTGTATGGGGGGGTATTTTAATGAAATCCCCAACATTAACCACTGGGGACTTGGGACAGAAGGGACAAACACCAAGGAACAAACACAGCCACTGGAGCAGTCAGGGCAAACAGCTCAGACTTCAGAGCTCTGGAGCTGGGAGCACATGCATAATGGCATTTTTAAGGATCCAGTCTGTGAGAACCACAGCTGGTCTCCTAGGAGTCCTAAACTTTAATTAAACCTAGCAGGTCCCATAACCAAATCCCATAATCCCATAAATCTATAGCAACAAGTTAGGCACAAGAGTTTAGTCCCACTTTGAATGAGAGAGTTCCGAAACTGCCATCTTACTCAGCCTCTGAATGGCCCTTAGACAAATGCTTCCCAAAACTATTTACCCAGGATGGCTTTGGTCTCCCCTGAAACCCTGAGAACGGCTACTGATTCCTCTGTTAAATCTTTGGGACCACAGCAGCAATGCTTCTGAACACTTTCCACGCATAAACTCATTTATTCCTTATGGATATTACAGGCCCTGTTTGTATGTATAATAATATTTATGGTAACAACAATAGCAGATAATGTTTGCTGAGTGCTTAATGTAGGCCAGGCATGGCTCTAAACAGTTCTTTGAAATAACTCATAATTACCCATGAACAACAAACACTATGAAGTAGGTATTACTAGTAAACTATTCCCATTTTACAGATAAAGAAACAATTTACAGAGAGATTAAGTTGCTCAAGTTTACATAGTTTATAAGAGGCCTGGACTGAGATTCAAAGCCTGCTGGTGTGGCTTCAGCATGCTGTTAACCACTGAGGTTTTCTCTGGCTCCTACTAGTTCCATATGCCTCTGGGTAAGAGCTCACTGTCCATTTGCACCTCAGAATTTGTAGCATCACTGATTTAGGTCTGCAGTCAAAATATTTAAAACTACTTAGTGTCTTTGTGAAGCTGCCTAGGAGCTGTTGCCTGGACAAGAGAAGTTCAGGACTCAGAGGGCATTTTCATGTGCTCCTAGACAGAGTCAAGATGTAGGCTGGGGCTAGTTATAGGAATCATAGCTGTGTGACTTTCCTCCCCAATCTCTGCCCACTTCCACAAGATAGAGTACACTCTTGCTTAAGGCTTGGCCCAAGGAGAGCTTTTTAAACATATAGAATACAGAAATGAACCCCAAACCCAGAGAACTATATCTCTATGAGGATAGTAGCTGGAATATGCACTTACCCAACTCTTGTACTGAGCATTCAATAACCACTCTCATTTAGTTTTTGAAATGATGTAGGTCAGTATTCTGATTCTAGAGGTACCATAATTATGCCTAAGGGTGCTTCCTCCCCCTCCCCACCTACTGCTGAGCAGAGAATCAGGGAGGGCTAGATAGCTGAGAGCACACTGAGGGCATGCCTACACAGAAAGTAAAGCTCTTTCCTGCCACCACACCCCTTGAAAGAGGGTGAATTCTGTATCCTCAGAAGAAGGCTGGGAGCAGGAAGAGAGAAGGAAGCAAAGGAAAGCCTCTTGAAGCTGCAGTACCCTGGGGCCTAGATAAGGGAGTGTCCTGAGGGAGGAGGGAAGAGAGAGCGGGTATTAGAGAAGGATAATTGCAGCAGCCCAGAACCAGGGGTCAGGGAGCCACAATGGTGGGGCTGTGACTTGGTGTCAATACCACAGCTGCAGTGAGCTTTATAGGAACCAGAGACACAATGTTTTAGTGGGACTTCTTTTCTTTTGTCAGTGCTTCATGATCTGCACCCTTCTGGGCTCCACCCTCCCCAAAATTATTCCATCTTATCACTAGGGAATGGGTAGCCAGGCTCAGTTTGAGGTTGGGGAAAGCCAAGGAAAAAATTTCATGTACTCTTAGCAGTGAATGTGTCTGTGTAGTTAACTGGGGAATGGACTGATTGCAGAAGTAGTGAGGAGGAAGGCTTGGGAACATGCCAATCTAGTGAAATTGGAGGAAAAAGAGAAGTGAGTTACTTTAAGGAAAAAGTGAGCGCCTGAAAACCTGGTGGTGTTAGACCTGCGCTGAGCAGGACTGTCTGCAGCTATAAGCAATACATAGATCAGAGAGCTGGGAATCTTAATTATAGTTTACAACCCCATGACTATTTTGTCACTACCTATCTTACAGGCATCATTCTGATTTAATCTTCACAACACTAAAAGATAGAGCCTACCATTATAGTGTCATTTTACAGATGTGGCTCAAATAGCTTACATGATTTTTCCAAGACTACACAGCTAGTGAATGGAAGAGCCAGGATTGAAGACCAGTGATCTTACTCCAGAACCCTGTCCACTAGTCCTAGGAAGGAGCCCACATAGAGATATGGGGATGCCTTACTCTTGGCCCGTGGTTCTACGGAGACATCTCCTCTTTCTACCGCACAGCTTTTGGTGAGCAAGATAAGTCACTATATCTGTCATGAATCCCCTCAGGTACGAGTTCAATGTTGGTCTCAGAGGAAGGAAAATGTAGGAGTAGAGTCTCAAAGCCTAAGTCTCTGTGTGCTTCTCCCCTTTGACCTGCTCAGCTGGGCTGAAGAAATGCCAGGGTTGAAGGGTGACAGGAGTATTTGATCTGTTTTATTCCTTGTACTGAGGCCCCTTATCATTTTGAGAGCCCTAGTTCAGTGGCTCAGGTAACAGCCTGAGGTGCACTTGTGGGGAACTCTCCTATCTCTTGTCCTACTCTAGTAAATGGGATTCTTCCTCCTCCCTGAACCCAGTTTCATTAAGTAGATCTTTGCATTATTCTCCAAATACCAAGTCTCTGCCTCAGTACATTGCTTTGCACTCCATTTTAGCAAGACTAGAACCCTCCCTTTCTGCCAGTGGAGCGTCTTGGTACTTTTGGCCTTGAACTGGATCCTTCTTCTAGACTCTTGTTCTGAGGTTCATCTTTATATCTACAATGACTTAATGCCCCTCCTCTCTCTTCTCCCCTCTGTCAGAATCTTCTGTCATGATGGGCTGTATCTAGATGAGGCTTAACAGGTTGCCCCTTCTAGAGATTAGTGTTTTAACTGATGCCAAAGTCCTTAGTAAAGGACTTATGTACTTAAGAATTTTCAAGCTCTTGGGAGTGAATAGGGAGAGATTTGGAAGGGCAATGGAACATTCTTAATAATCCTGGAATGTCATAGGTAGAAAAAAAAAAATTCAGGCTACTGCCAAGCCCGAAATATTTTGGTTACGATCAGAATCTATCACATAGGGTGATCTCCCTCCCCCCACCCAATACTCAAGATTTTAACAAAAAGTCTCCCAGATAATGAAATTCTCTGATCCAAACATCATTTTCTCAGAGCTCTCTAGGAGAAGAGCTGAGAAATTTCATGAGTTACCAAAGACCACACAAACAAGCAGTAGTCAAAGCAAAGCCAAATTCCTCCTAAGACCAGTTTCTTTCTAGAGCCTGAGAATTAATCCAATCTTCACTAGACACAAGGTGAATTTCCTTTTCTGATTTCTCCAGCACTAATATTAACACTATTCTCAAATCCTTCTCCTCCTGGCACTCTTCATAGAATACAAATAAAAAACTGCTTATTTCTTCAATCTGAGAAACTGAAGGTAGCCAGCCTTGGTCTAAGGAACATGTTATGCTTTTTCTCTGCTAAAGACAATGTTCCTTTTACAATGCTGTATGGAAATAAAAGGGCAAGACCTGCTGATCTGGCCTCATCTTATTTATAGTTAAGAAAGTTATTATGAAAAACCTGAAGGACACTTTTTGTTTTCTTCCCCCCCCCCCCGGGTCATAGCAGGTTTTCAAAATGACTTTCTATCAATGGCATTCTTCATCCTCACCTTCAAACAAATTCTGGACCCTAAGAGTGATTTTGGGGGAGGATGATAGGTCACAAGGCCTGGCTGTCATCCTGGACTATTTTGAGGGAACTTCAGCAGTCCTAAAAAGAAGGGCTGAATGTCCCCTTCAGGGACTGACAAGCCAGCCAGAGACAATGGCTGGTCTCTCAGGAAAGTGGTAAATAAAAGCATAAGAAATGCTCTTTTCCTGGAGAGCCTATAGCTGTTTTGGTCTGTCTCTTCCCATTAAAATAAGAAGGCATTGAAAAGGGCCTTCCCACCACATAGCACGGAGCCAGTGTGGCAGTATTTCTAACCGTGTTGAGAATCAACCCAAACCACACTGCTCTTCCCTTTTATCATGAAGCAGTTTCTAGATTCTCATTTATACCCTCCTGCTTATGACATCTTTCACTGTTTCAGCAAATTGCTGCATAAAAGATAGAGAAGCCAGCAGGGTCTGTGCCCACAATAGTAGCTGTGGTTGCTTAATTTAAGAAATTCAAATGCCAAGAATGCACTTCTCCCAATAAGTCTAACATGAGAAATCAGGTGTACATGGCACTGATGAAAAGAAGACCCCAAAGTACAGATGGAGGTGTTGATAAGCTAGGGGCTTCGGCAAGAACAAAAGGCATTTTCATTTTCCAAACTGAAGAGCAGTTCCTAGGAGGGGATGGGATGGGGGTCTTAGGAATTCTCCCAATGCCATCGTCTGTCTACACCTGAGTCACCTATTGATGACCTTCCCCAGGCTTTGCCCTCCTCTCCCCCTCCCCAAAGACAGCAAGAGAAGCATGAGCCCTGGTACTTACAGGTGCAGAGGATTTTAGGACAGGAAAATGGAGACTGCAGGCTCCGGAATGCCTGCCGAGTCAGTTGCATCAGATTAGGAAGTGATGACTGTGAGAAGATGCTTGGGAAATCTTGTTGGCCGCCCCCCTCCTTTGTCTTTTCAGTCCACATCCAAACTCACACCACCTCTTAGGACATCTGTGCTTCTAGGCTGCCTGGTGCTTCCATGCCCTTTACCGTGAGGGTGCTGGCAGCCACACTGCCTCTTGGAGTCTGTGGCCTGGTAAAGTAGTCAGGCTCCAGGGATTAGGTTGGCAAGAATGACTGTCCTCCAAACGATCAGCCCAGAGAAAGAGAAAGAGCGAGCAAACCGAAAACGGGTCTAGGACGGAGAGCTCCAGGTCCTTAGCACGTTCCTGGCATATTCTGAAAGTGGCATCCACAGCACAGAAAGTGTCCCAAAATAGCTCAGGCTGCCAATGCCTTGCTGAAACCTGAGAAAGAATTGCTGAATTCAAAAATCTGGGTCGCTGTGGGTGTATGATCCAAGTGCCTATTTGTTGGTAGTAGGAACTCAAGCCATAAGCTTAGGAGAGGTAAGAGGTCACTTGGGTCACAGCCTGTCTCCTCTTTTCAACTTGCTCAAGTTGGTGGCAGTGTCAGAAAGCTTCCCTGTTTTGAGACAGGGGGCTGACAAGAGATCCTAAGGATGCTGTTTGCATTCCAAAGTCTCTAATGCACCAACAATATGAAATAGCGGTGTTCTATTTTCTGCATTTCAAACAAGGGAACTGATACTGTGCTAAGGTTTTTTAAAGATGTTGCTTCATAACTGATGAAATTCCCCTTCCAGTAGATTTTTCATTTCCTTTGGCCTTTGGCATAAGTAAATGTCAGCTTCTTGAAAATCAACAGAGAAAAGCAAACAGTAGGGTCTCTGTGATTTTCTTGGGATCTGAGGAGTCTCCCCTCCATGGCTTCTGACTAAATGATGTCTGTACATTGCTATCTGTGGTGCTGGGAAGGATGAGGTCCACTCAGATATGCTGTCTCATTTTTTTTATTTGCTGAGATTTTGGGACATCCTTCCTTTCATCAGGTATGTTGAAAATTTCAGGATTATCTGCAGCGAGTGTGTGTGTGGGGGGGAGGGTATGTGTAAAGTTCAGCATAAGACTTTCTTGGACCGACTTTAAGAAGAAAAAAACCACAGACTTTGTCTCTAGTGCCATCTCTGTCTTATTTTGCTGTGTGATTTTGGGCAAGTCACATCTCTTTTCTGGACCTTAGTTTCCTGTTCTGTAGAATGAAGACAATACCTTATCCTATTCCTAACCCAATAATACTTAGTGAAGATTAATGCAAATAATCGTCAGAATGTTACTAAGGAAGGGCTTTACTTACTCTCAATAAATGGTGGCATTCTTTAGGGGACCCTGACTGATGGCCACTAGAGTCCTGTATCAATATTCCTATAGCAAGCCCATTGCATACCACATTACTAGGCAGTGTGGGCTTTTTGCCTAAGGATTGATTTTACTTCTGCTTCCAAGCTGTGGGACTTTTGGCCAGTTGATTAGTGCTTCAGAGGTCAGTTTCCCTGTCTGTCAAGTGGATATGCAAACTATTAATATAATACTACTCCACAATCTTTTATCTGAAACCACTGGAGTTAGATATGTTTTAGAGCTCAAAACTTTTGGATTTTAAAAAAGCAATATGGTACAGACAACATGTCATATAACACTCCTTATGGGATTTGAGGCAGTATCCTGTGATCAAACACATTAATACCTCTAAATGGGATAAATGCACAGCCTCATTCCAAATCAGGCCCAATTTTGCCATCAAATGAGCTTACCACAAAATTTTAATTTTCAGAGTATTTTGGAGGTCAAAAGGTCAGATAGAATATGTGGACAATGAAAGAAGTCATACAGCTGATCCTTGAACAACACAGGAGCTACAGGTGCCAACTCTCATCACAGTTGAAAATCTGTATAACTTTTGACTCCCCACAAAACTTAACTACTAATAGCCTACTGTTGACTGGAAGCCTTAGTGATAACATAGAGTCAATCCACACATATTTTAGATGTTATATGTATTATATGCTATATTCTTACAATAAAGTAAGCTAGAGAAAAGAAAACTAATAAGCCTTTGCTTTATATAAAAATATTATCCAACAAAAATATGTTTATGTGTTTTACTCAAAATATTAAAAAATCATAAGGAAGAGAAAATGCATTTACAGTATTTGTGAAAATTTTCTTGTATATATATTAAAAAAACTCATATAAGTGGACCTGTACACTTCCAACCTGTGTTGTTCAAGGGTCAACTGTACTTGTTTAGTGCTTGCCATGTGCCAAGTATTGTTCTAAGTAGTTTATATGCATTAACTTATTTAGTTGGACCAATAATCCTATGAGGTAGGCATTATTATCATCCTCTCATTACATATCTAAACTAATAAAAGCAAAATAGTAAAATTAACCGTTTCTTCGGGACGCCCAACAGCCAATCAGAACAATGGTATGCAAATTAGCCCAGCCAAGATGGCGGAGGCCCGGGCTGGCAATGGAGCAATCGTGCCGGCGCACGCAGAGGCCAGGCCTCCCCCCTTGCTTGGGAATAGAGCGATCGCGCCAGTGGTTGGTTCTGGGGGGCCTTGGGTGAGAGCCGGCCCGGCCCTCGGCTGGGGCTGGCAATAAAGCAATCGTGCCCACGGTGGTTCCAGACATCGGTGAGCAGCCACAAGGCCAGGAGCTGGCAGCCCAGCCTGGCCCTGCGAGGCCTGGGAATAAAGCAATTGGGCCCACGTGACCTCAGAGGCTCAGTGGCAGGGGCTTGAGGTGGGTACCCCCTCGGGGTCATGCCTGAGCATCCTCTGCCCCCGCGCAGAGCCTCTGCCACAGGTCCAGCCACCTGCCTCCACCCTGGGGGCCTCCATGGGGCGTGTGTGAGCGTGTGCCTGGCTCCACCCCCGTGTGTCCGCTCAGCAGCATGGCCCCCCCAAGGGACCATGCACCAGCATCCACCCCCTGGCCTGCCACCCAGCTCTGCACCAGGTGTGTCCC
>PVJC01033646.1:0-19344 GCA_004026665.1 Murina feae
GTGTGTTCTTTTCGTGGTTTTTCTGAAATAGTTGTTCACAGCTGCATATACGGTGTCTACCCTATGCCGCCATCTTGTTTCTCCCTCTGCATGTTTAATTTTAATAATCAGAAAAGTGAAAACTATATATTGAGGCCAAAGAAGGGCAGTGGAAAAGAGTATTTGAAGTAAAGTTGTTTGACCAAATAATTTTTTCTTTACAGACACGTCAAGTTCTTGAAGAGCTGACTGAGTTGCCAGTTATGGTAGAGCTTGCCAGTGATTTCCTGGATAGAAACACGCCAGTTTTTCGAGATGATGTTTGCTTTTTTATTAGTCAGTCAGGTATGCTAATTTTAAAGACTTGGTGAAAAGGAAAGTTATTCTTTCTAAGAATTATTTTGGCAAAAATTGATATTTAAAGATAAAATGATATTGCAAATGGCAAATAGAGAGTTATTTTGATATGTAATTCTTAATGAATTAGTAAAATAAACATGTTTTACACTCAAAGAGCTGAATTTTCAAAGACAAAGAAGGGAAGGAGATCCTAAAAAGTAGGATCTTGTTAAAGTTTTGCTAATTTATTATTTTAAGTGCATATTTAAAATTTTATTTAAAAGGAATGATTTTGTTGAAAGTATAGCCAGTTTTTTGTTTTTACATGTAAAAAAGCACACATCAACTGCTGTATGTGTTACTTTTGTCTTCCTTTTTCACAGGTGAGACAGCAGATACCCTGATGGGTCTTCGGTACTGCAAGGAGAGAGGAGCTTTAACTGTGGGGATCACCAACACTGTCGGCAGTTCCATATCAAGGGAGACAGATTGTGGTGTTCACATTAATGCTGGGCCCGAGATTGGCGTGGCCAGCACAAAGGTAAATTCTTGACTTAGTTCTTCTATGTAATTATTTAATTAGCTTGTATGTTAGCTTGTATGTCATAGTGTTGGTGAAACAGACTAATCCATATCTTGTATTTAACTTGTTAGCACTTACAGAACTCAGTTTATTAATCATTGTAAGACTTAAGGGCCAAAAATAGATAAAACACTTGTTGTCCCCTTCATCACTTCCATATTAAGAATTTGAAAGGACAAATGTATATAAGTCAGTTTTGAAAAGGTCTCTGCTGCCGTCCCCATTCATCACTATATCTTCTTGCCAGGAACATAGGTAAGTATAATGATCCCTTCTTTTATTATATCCTAGAGGCCCAGTGCACAAAAATTTGTGCACTCGATGTGTGTGTGTGGGGGGTCCCTCAGCCCGGCCTGTGCCCTCTCGCAGCCTGGGACCCGTTGGGGGATGACCACTTGCCAGCGGGGAGCAGGCCTAAGCTGCAGTCAGACATCCTTAACGCTGCTGAGGAGACGGGAGAGGCTCCCACCACCACCACTGTGCTAGCAGCTGTCAGCCTGGCTTGTGGCTGAGCAAAGCTCCCCCTGTGGGAGCACACTGACCACCAGGGGGCATCTCTTGCATTGAGCATCTGCCCCCTGGTGGTCAGTGTGTGTCATAGTGACCAGTCATTTGCAGTCATTCTGCTATTAGGGTCAATTTACATGTTACCCTTTTATTATATAGGATAGGATAGTAGGGAATTAGAAACATTCAGTTTAATTCTAACAATTTTTGAAATTTTATTTACATATTTATGTTTCTAATAAATATGTCAAAATATACATACTACCTTTGAAAGCTTATAAAGAGGAATACACCTTTAGTATAGAATTTGGAAATTAAAGAAATAAAAGTGAGTATTATATAACTGTCTGTTTCTCTTTAGATACTACATTCGTGGAGATTTAAAAGCACCCTCATTTTTGTTAAGGCCTACTGAGATTACTTTCTTCTTTGAAATTGGGATGTACTTACTATGTTAATAAAACTAGGAATCTTAGAAAGTGTAATTTTACAAAGATGTTCTCTCTCCACAAATGTATTACTTTTATGATTACAAAATTTCAGTTGTCTAATTTTCTGCCTAAGTTCAGTATTTCTTGCTGATTGTCTGGTAAGATGCTTAGGTATTGGTGGGTTTGATTCTAATTAAAGGTGTATGGAAGATGATATTAACATACATAACCACATTTAAATATTTTTTTCTTTTAAAGAACCTCATGGAGAATTTTTTGTGGAAAATTTATGCTTCTTATGTAAAAACGCTGATGAGTGTTTATTGGTTACTTGGATACTGCCAACACTATAATTTATAGAAAGCTGAAACCTGAATTTTTTCTATGTGATAATTAAAACATGTAAGATATTTGTGCTTGGGTTTCCAGTCTGTGCCTGAATAAATAACCAACTGCTCTAAACAGGAGCTTGTGGATTTTTGGACAGCTTTGACTGGGGATTGGAATCCCAGGGCCCTTTTATTCACAACACATTGTGAAACAAGGGCTTCATGTGGTCTATGTCCATCCATCAACTGAATGGATGCTATTTTGTTGACTTACTTTTTATTAAATCTTTCTTAAACTGTGAGTTGCCATGGGAAATATAACTTTTTAAAATTTTCTAATTGTATAGCTTATGAAGACTTTAATTTTGCTCAATATGTTGTTATGATAATTTTCAAACATATAGCAGAGTTAAAAATATTTTATATAACCAGTCATATACCATTACCTAGATTTTACTGTAAACCTTTTTTCTATAGCTTTATTGAAATGTAATTTTCATACTATAAATAACACCAATTATTAAATGTATAGTTTTAGTAAATTTGGCTCTGTAACTATCATCACAGTCCAATTTTAGAACACTTACGCACTTGAAAAAGTTTCTTTGTGCCCCTGTATAGTCAGGCCTCATTTCTACCCCTCAACCTCAGGCATTTACTATTGTCTTCTCTTACATCATTTTCTAGAAAGTTCTTATAAAGGGAATTATATAATTCATGTCATTTATAGCTGGCTGCTTTCATTTAACATGAGGTTTTTGAGATTTATTCATGTTATTTATATCAGTGGTTCCTTTCTTGTAAGTCCTTTTTTTAAAAAAAAACTTTTCATGTTGAAATCACTAGCTTTATAGGGAGTTGTGAAGATAGTACAGAGAAGTCATGCCTCTCACACAGTTTCCCCTAGTGGCTACATCTTACATAAGAAAATCAGTATCTTTTTATAGTCCATACTTTAATTTCTTTAATAAAACAACTCCTTTAAAAATATTAAGTATGGTAATTTAGTTGCATTTAATTTTTCTTGGATTCTAAAGTAATTTTATGTTCTTTAATAGCCTTAGACAATCTTAAAAAGTTTAGTCATAGACCATTTCTAAATGGCAAATGTGTTAACGGATGATCAAAGAAGCTCGTCATTGGGGACCTTGTGATGGAGCTAGCACAAGAATACTGTAATCTTGATTATGAATTCCCAGCTTTGCCTGAGAAACTGTCAGGATTAGAAAGATATTACTAACTTTCTCATAATATCATACCAGAGATAATTTGATATATCTGTAGGAATTGATGGGTTTAAATGTACAGGTTCAGTGATTTTGTATGTTATTGTTGGTGTTTAGAATTTCACCACCATACTGACTTTTGTTGATTTAAAAAAATAAACCAATATAACTTTATTTTTGGCTGAGTAAAAAGTAAAACCAAGTTTAAAAGTTCAGAGTCAACATTTTTCTGGTAAATTCTTTCAAACCTCAATAAATTCAAAATGTGAGGTATAACTTATTTTTCCTCATAATTGGTTTCCTGTTAGTTATTGAGGAAATAAAAAACATGAAACTTAAATTAAGCTGTGATAAGAATTCAGTGGAAAAATATGTGCATTAAGATTATTCTGTTTAATATTTATACTTGAAAACCAGTGTTTAGATGTTTCAGGTCCAAACAAAGAAACTTTATTCTAGAGAATAACATTTTTAGTTATGATATAGAGAAACTGAAATACTCATTATCTGATCAGTTTGAATTGGAAACAATTTAGATATCCCAGGGGTCCAGGATACTGGGTCTCTCCCTTTGTCCTGATAATATAATTTGTGATGAATTGGCTTATTGTAAAGTAAACTTCAGTAGGAAGAGGTAGACTGGGAGGAACTGAAATTTAGAATATAAGTGTGCTCATTAGATTGAAGGCAAAGAACTGCAAATCCACTTCAGTGCTATGGAGAAAAAAAAAATCCCAGTGCACCAGTAGAATTCATAGCCGCACAGGGACAGGTAGCTGTCTGTGGAAGAATATCTGAGCAGCGGATAGCTGGGAGGTCTGGTAAGAGGAAATAAGGAATTTCACTGAATTTTTGGGAAGGTAAGGAGCATTGATAGACTGATTTTGTTATATTGGAGGCTCATTAACCACATTCTGACAGGAAAATACTCACTAATGAAGTGATTTCTTATCCAGAGAAGAGTAACAGAAAGTCAGAATATAATCATACACAAAAAAACACTCAACATAAATTTCCTAAAGTTAAAGTTATAGATAATATTATAACTGACCACACCACAGTAATCCTAGTAATCTAAACTAATAAAAGCGTAATATTAAAATTAACCGTTTCTTCGGGATGGCCTAAGCCACGCCCTCTAGCCAATCAGAGTGACTGTATGCAAATTAGCCCAGCCAAGATGGCGGAGGCCGCAGCCCTGGGCTCCACCATCTTGGGAGCCTGGGTCCTGGGAAGCCTTCCCCGGCGGAGAAGCCTTCCGGGGAAGCGGGGACCAGCCGGCGGGACCCCGTTGCCCCCTGTTGGGAGGCCGATCGGGCCGGAACGGCCTTCCGGGGGAAGCGGGACCCCGCAGCCCCCTGCTGGGAGGCCGATCCGCTGGCCAGCGCCACCGGAATGGCCTTTTGGGGGAAGTGGGAACCGCAGCTGCCTGCTGGGAGGCCAATCGGGCCGGAACGGCCTTCCAGGGGAAGCGGGACCCCGCAGCCTCCTGCTGGGAGGCGGATCCGGTGGCCAGCGCCACTGGAACGGCCTTCCGGGGGAAGCGGGACCCCGCAGCCCCCTGCTGGTAGGCCGATCCGGCCGGAACGGCCTTCCGGGGGAAGCGGGACCCTGCAGCCCCCTGCTGGGAGGTCGATCCGGTGGCCAGCAACACTGGAATGGCCTCCCAGGCGGAGAAGCCTGGGGGGTGGGGGGACCCCATGCCCCCTCCTGGGAAGCCTATGGAGTGGCCAGCGCCACTCCATTGCTTCCCAGGCATTGGCCCAGAGGGTGAGTGGGAGCTGTGGCCAGCCTGAAAACTGCCTTTGGCCCCTCATCCAGGCTTGCCACACCCTCTGGGGTGAGGATCTCCACTGGGGTGCTTGACCAGCCTGCAAACAGACATTGGCCCCTCACCCAGGCTGGCCAGGCACACCAGCAGGTGGCCATCCCCAGAGAGGTGCCAAGCTGTGAGAGGGCACAGGCCGGGCTAAGGGACCCCCCTCCCCCACCATCCCAGTGCACAAATTTTTGTGCACCGGGCCCCTAGTGTAATAATAAATGTGTCAGTAAAACCTCAAATACCTAAAACATTAAAACATTCCTCTAAATAACTGTTGAGTTAAAATGATATCAGAACTACTATTTTAAAAAGCTTAGAAGAAATAATGATAATGAACATTGTCAGTAAAAGTTTAGAGTATGTGGCCAAATTTATAATTAGAGGTAAATTCACAGCATTAAATGTTTATCTTTAAAAAATGAATTAAGTATTTAACTAAAAAAGTTAGCAAAAGGAAACTTAATAAAGCAATGGAGTTAAATAACAGAGAAAAGTAAATGAAGGAACTGCAAAACAGAAAGCTTCAGGACCTTCATCTTAGAGGGCCCTTGCTGTGCTTCTAGAATCTTTCTAGAATTTTATCTGTATTACTGTGAAGTAAAAAAGGTGGCCTTAGACTAGAATCTTTTTCAACATGTTGTTTCAGTGTGAGTACAATGAGTTAGGATTGGCTGTCTGTGAAGCATATTTGCTATCCCAGTTCTAGGAGTTCTATCCAGTTTAATAGGAAAAAATAAGTAAAACAATGGGAAAGGAGAAAATAAAAATTCTCCTTAGTTGCAATTGATATGATTGACTACCTGTATAGAGCTCAAGAATATCAAGTAAAATATTTCTCAGTGCTTTATATAAGACATACACAAAAATACTTTCTTTATAAACTTTTCTAAGTAGTGGCTACTTAAAAATGACATAAATGTGTGTGTTTGAAGGAGGATTCTATTTTCAATAGCTATAAAAAATACTTTAAAATAATTTTACCAAGAAATGTGTAAGGTGCTCCATAAATATTTGTTGAATATAGATGGTAACAATATAACTTTATAGACTTTTATATTCCTAACACAGATTGATGGAATACCATATTTCTGGATGGGAAGATTATTTTGTAAAAAAAAAAAATGACAGATCTGTGAGACAGAACCAATAGTCCTGCAACATAACTCCAGAACATCAAATGAATATCGCAAACTAGTAGAGAAAGGGTGGGGTAAAATTGAAATGAAGGAAAAATTGGTTATTTATAAAAATAGAAAACCATAAGTTAACACCTTGTACTAAAATTAATTTCAGGTGGTCTAAAAATGAAGTGAAAAAGTTAAATAAAATGGGCCCTGGCTAGTTTGGCTCAATAGATAGACTGCCTGTGGACTGAAGGGTCCCAGGTTTGATTCCACTCAGGGGCACATGCTTGGTTCCCCAGTAGGGGGCATGCAGCAGGCAGCCAGTCAGTGATTCTCATCATTGATGTTTCTATCTCTCCCTCTCCCTTTTACTCTGAAATCAATAAAAATATACTTAAAAAAAGTCAAATAATATGGGACAATGATAACAATAGAATTAAGGAAATATAATAATACTTAACTGATGTTAGGGTGGAAGGACTTTAAATTTAAAAGTACTACATAAGAGTTAAAAAAAAATGAAACTTATGTGTCAGTAACACCATTATGAAAGGTTAAACCAAACTGGGAAAAAGTATTTGGTACATAACAGTAAAGGCCTTACAGCCAACTTTTTTAAAAAAGAATATATTTTTATTGATTTCAGAGAGAAAGAGAGAGGGAGAGAGGGATAGAAACCTCAGTGGCAAGAAAGAATCACTGATTGGCTGCCCCCTGCATGCCCCTTTCTGGGGATTGAGCCTGCAACTTGGGCATGTGCTCTTGACCAGAATTGAACCCAGGACCCTTCAGTCTGCAGGCTGACGCTCTATCCATTGAGCAAAACTGGTTAGGGCACGACCAACTTAAAAGAAAAAAAAAAGGCCAAAGTTGAAAATAAGTGAAGAACAATGAAGTTAATCCTTAAAAGAAGAAACATAAATGGCTAACGAGCATGAATAAAAATTTTAATTTTTTTTAGATTCAAGATATATGTGGTAAAGGAGGAGAAAGAGTCCATTGTCTATCAGTCAATGGTAAACATTTATTAAAAGGATAATTCTCAGTATTGTAAAGAATGTGAAAAAATAGTCATATCTTACATTTATATATAGTTAATGGGAATAAAAATAGTCTTGGCAGCATGTCTGCAAGTTTTAAAATATTCACAAGTCTGCAGTTAAGAAAAAAATTTTTTGAGTTAGTCTTAGTTCAAGCTTTCATCAATAAAAAGTTTGTTTTTCGCTTATATGTCAGACATGTTGAATAATTTATACTTGTCTTGTTTATTCTCATGATTATCTTGTAAGTATTGTCTACTTTTAACAGATGGGCCATCAGAGGCCTAAAGAAATGGAAAAAGTTCCTTAAGATAATTACACACTAGTAAGTAAGAAAGAAAGCATTCTGTCTTGGGAAAGTATTTATTATGTTAAGAATAAAAGCAAGTTATAAAATTACACCTACTAAGAATTAATTTTCTAAACAATTTAAAAAACAAAAACAGATTATAAGGCAGTATTCAAAAAGTTATTAATAGCCTGTTATTAATGGAATTATTCCTATGGATCAAATGGCAGTTCCATTTTTAATTTTTTGAGGAAACTCCACACTGTTTTCCATAGTGGTTGTACCAGTCTGCATTCCCACCAACAATGTACTAGCTAGCATTCCCTTTTCTCCACATCCTTGCCAGCATTTAGGCAACCCATCGATGTTTCTCTTTCATATCCATGTTTTTCTCCCTTTCCCTTCTCCTTCGTTCTTCTCCTCTCCCCCTCTTCCTTCCCCTCTCTTACTCCTCTCCATAAAATCAGTAGCATGTCCTTGAGTGAAGATTAAAAAAAAAAAAAAAGAAAATGGACAATATATGCTTATAAAACTAATGGAAATTTGTTTGTATGTTTTTTAAATGAAAAACTCTAAGTTCTTAAAATACAATCGCTTTTTTATGGTATTTTAGGCTTACACCAGCCAGTTTGTATCCCTTGTGATGTTTGCCCTTATGATGTGTGATGACAGGATTTCCATGCAAGAGAGACGCAAAGAGATCATGCTTGGGCTGAAGCGGCTGCCTGGTACGAAGACGCTCTTATGCTACACTTTCGTTTTCTAAGGGAGCCAGTAATGGGTGTCATTTTCTTCTTGTACTTGAAGTTGTGGCTTCTAGTTGTTTAGTCAATAAATCTTCCTACTTGTGCACCTTTGTATTTAAAAATTCCTCTCTGATATCACAAGGGAATAGAAACACTGATCTTTTGTCAGTTGCTACCAATATATTACTGTTTTTATATTGGTTCATTTATCCTTTTTCATAGGTGTTGCTAATGTTACTTCTTTTTTTAGTTTTTTAATTTTATTGTTTAAGGTATTACAAATAGTAGTACATATGTCTCCTTTTTTTTCTCCATTGACCTTCCCCCAGCCTCTCCTACCCCACCCCCCGCACTTGCCTTCACTGTCCCTCTCTCCCCCCCAGTGTCTTGTGTCATCTGCTTATATGCATGCATACAAGTCCTTTGGTTGATCTCTTACCCCCCAACCCTCCTCTACCTTCTGCTGTAGTTTGACAGTCTGTTCGATGATGCTTTGCCTCTATTTTTGTTCAGCAGTTTATAATGTTACTTCTTAACAGATATGATTAAGGAAGTACTGAGCATGGATGATGAAATTCAGAAACTGGCAACAGAACTTTATCATCAGAAGTCGGTCTTGATAATGGGGCGTGGCTATCACTATGCTACTTGTCTTGAAGGGGCACTAGTAAGTCTTCTCACTTACAATTTCAGTCTGTTGACTTATGGACCTGGTACATAGTCATACTTTTAGTTTGAATGAAATAGGTGAAACTTTTACAAGTGCTTTTGTTTTTATGCATTCTGATTTGTTTGCCCTGAGAAGGTGTAAAAATTTATACTTAATGAAAAAGTGAAAATAAAGAAGAGTACATTTTAGTATAATAGCTTGGGTTTAGCAAGTAACTTTGGTTAATTTGTTGTCCAGATATGACTGAAATAAAGATTAAGTTCTCTAAGTGTGGGATTTAATTCAGGTCAAACATCAACCAAGTAGAACAGTTACATGAGTATGTTCATGAGAATCTAAAATGTTGAAAAAGCCCTGGTTAGAATGTCAGTCCACACACCGAAGGGCCTTGGGTTCGATTCTTTGTCAAGGGCACGTACTGGATGGGGATTTGCTTCCCACCCCTGGTTGAGGCATGTGTGGGAGGCAATCAGTCGATGTGTGTCTCTTTCACATCGATGTTTCTCTCTCTCTCCCCCACCCTCTCCTACTCTCTCTGAAAAGCAATGGAAAAAATATACTCAGGTGAGGATTAACAAAAAAAATTTAAATTGAATTAAATCTTGAAAAAGTCCTTGTGGGACTTTTTAAAACTTCTAGTCACTGTAGATATTACAGAAACAATGATCAGTTAGCATGTATATATTTATAGATCGGTGGTCCTTTAATACTTTTGGATAAATAGTGACTAAAGATATCTAATATTTGTGTAACACTTAATTAAGAATGGGTTTTTGAAAAAGAGACTGAAGATTAATCTAGTTCTTTTCTATTAGAAAATCAAAGAAATCACTTACATGCACTCTGAAGGCATCCTCGCTGGTGAATTGAAGCATGGTCCTCTGGCTTTGGTGGATAAGTTGATGCCTGTCATCATGATCATCATGAGAGATCACACTTATGCCAAGTGTCAGAATGCTCTTCAGCAGGTTGTTGCTAGGCAGGTAAGTCAGGGGTTGCTGTGAGGACACCTTGGGGAATCTAAGAGTTGGGCCATTAAAGCATAATTGAATTTTATGACATTTAAAATGATAAACCAGGGCTCAATAGGTGGCTTACAAAGCATGTTGAGGTTTACATGTTAGAAATTAGATTCTCAAGAGTTTTGACAGGACCCAGCTCATAGATCTCACAATAGGCAGAATTAAGACCAAAACCAAAGTCTGGCTCTCCAAATCCTGTCCTCTTTAATTAGCTTATGCTGCTCCCTTTTAGTTTAATACGTATTCTTACATATGTATTTCAGGAGGAACTAGATTTTTTATTAAAACTACTGGTGATGTGCTTAATTGAGTTTTCCTGTGATCATTTGGCTTTATTTATAAATCTCAAAAGATACTAATCTCTACCCACAGTGTAATTGTTATGAACTTGGGTTTTGAAGGCAGGCAGACCTGATTTCAAGTACAGATGGTCTCTGGCTTATGGTAGTTTGACTTAGGATTTTTGGACTTTACAATGGTAGGGAAGTAATATGCATAATAAATTATGTGAGATATTCAATACTTTGTTATAAGATAGCCTTTGTGTTAGATGATTTTTCTCAACTGTAGGTTAATGTGTGTTCTGAGCATGTTAAAGGTAGGCTAGATTGATCTAGGATGTTTGGTAGGTTAGGTGTATTAAATAAAATTTTGGCTTATATTTTCAATTTATGATGGGTTTGTAAGTAGAGGAGCATCTGTATTGACCTTGGTGTTTCTTAGTTGTGTGAGCTTAAATAAATTACTGACTCCCACAAAGCTTTCATTTCCTTGACTGTGAGATCAACCTGACTTATCATATAGGATTGTGAGTTTAAATAAGTCTGTGTTAGTGAGGCCACATGTGAATTATTGAATGTAAAATTTGTACATTCACTTGCTACAGCTCTTTCTTTGTTTACCTGTGATTGTGTGTGTGGCTTTCTTTCCCAGGGACGCCCAGTGGTTATTTGTGATAAGGAAGATACTGAGACCATTAAGAACACAAAAAGAACAATCAAGGTGCCCCACTCAGTGGACTGTTTGCAAGGCATTCTCAGTGTGATCCCCTTACAGTTGCTGGCTTTCCACCTTGCTGTGCTGAGAGGCTATGATGTAAGTGATGGAGCACTGCAGAAATCTGGGGCTGGCTTTTTACTTGAGTACATTCTAATAGTTTTCCTTCTAAATATTTAGCAATAGCATTTGGCAAATCCACCATATACATATATATGTATACACATATACACACACAAAATATATAATAGAGGCCCGGTGCATGATAATTCATGCACTGGGTGGAGTGGGGGGGTCCCTCAGCCTGGCCTGCTCCCTCTCACAGTCCTGAAGCCTTCAGGGGATGTCCTACTGATGGCTTAGGCCCACTCCCAGGCTACCCTCCCTCTGTGGGAGGCAACCAGGCCGATCAGGGGAAGGCACCACCCCCATCACCCTGCTGCTGCAGCCACTGCCGGCCGCTGAGGCTCATGGCTGCCTGAGTCCCAGCCCTCACAGCTGCCAAGCCGCTGCGGCTTTGTGGGAGGACATCTGGAAAACATCTTGTCTAATTAGCATATTATCCTTTTATTAGTATAGATATAACACCTATATATATAAAAGGCTAAGTGACTAGCTGACTGACTGGCCGGCCAGTAGCTATGAAACACACTGACCAACAGGGGCAGATGCTCAATGCAGGAGCTGCTGAGTGACAGCAACTTTGCAGAGTGCCCCTTGGGCCAGTCTTGACCTGATCCCTGCAGGCCAGTCCCTGCCAGAGGGACCCCACTCACTCCGCAGATGCCCTTTGAGCCCCAGCGCTGCCCCAGGTGCGCCAGCCAGGGTGGGACCGCGGGAGGTTGGCTCCAGGGTGTGTCCAGCCCATCTCACCCAGTCCCACTCCTGCCAGCCACCTTCTAATTAATTTCCTTTCAATGTGCATGAATCCGTGCACCGGGCCTCTAGTATATATGTAATATCTATCACCTGTTACATTTACTTGGCCCAATTTGTAGGTTACATCATAACATTTTCTTACCATAGAACTTAAAAGGAATCTTGGAGATTATAGCCACCATCAGAGATTACCCTCTTGAGGAATCTCCACCTGTTTTTATTCTGTTTCCTAATTCTTTGTTTTGGACTATCTCACACATTTCAGGACTTTTACAATTCTTTGTCCTCCAGTCATTGTGACAACCAGAACATCCTGCCCTTACACTTTTGCTGTCCCCTCAGAGGCTTGCCACCTCTGGAGGCCATCACTGGACTCTTCCTGTGCAGAACTGGCTTCTTTATGATTCTTTTTCCTAACTGATTTCAAGTCTTTTAAAGAAACATTGTGTGACTATATTTTCTAATCTAATTTGTAGTCTATCATAAAGATGGTTAATGAATAAGTTTTCTGTTTTTTTAAAAAAATAATTTGCTTATAGAACACAACCACCCCCCCCAACCTGTATAATCTCTTTAATCTTGTCCCCTATCCCCCCCCTTTTTTTTTGCCAGGTTGATTTCCCCCGGAATCTTGCCAAATCTGTAACAGTAGAATGAGGAGCATCTTAAACTCTGGGCAATTAAGCAACACAAGACACCTTTTGTATTTAAAACCTTGATTTAAAATATCACTCCTTTAAGCTTTTTTTTAAAAGTAAATCCTTATTTATATATCAGTTATAATTCCACTAAATTTGTGCTTTTTGTGAAATTACCTCATATTTTTCCAGTAATTTGTGGGGAATTGAAAAATGGAATCAGTATCAGAAACAGTTAGCTTTCATTTTCTTTTTTTAATCATCAGCTGAGGATTTTTTTATCCATTGATTTTTAGAGAGAGTGGAAGAGAGGGAGGGAAGGAGGGAGAAGGAGAGAGAAGATGGGAGAGAAAGAGAGAAAAACATCAATGTGAGACAGACACACATCAGTGGGTTGTCTCCTGTACATCTCCTGACCAGGGTGGGGATCAAACTTGTAATCCAGGTACGCGCCCTTAACTGGGAGTCAAACCTCAGACCTTGTAACCCAGGTACGCGCCCTTAACCTGAGAGTCAAAACTCAGACCCTTTGGTCCTTGGGCTGACATTCTAACCACTGAGCCAAACTGGCCAGGGTTAGCTTTCATTTTCTTTAAAAGATGCTGGGTGTTGGATTTCTGAACTCTGCTTCAATCTGAGAGGATTGTGTATTTTAAAAGTCATTGGCATTTGTTTTACCATGCTTTTATTCATTCAGACCAATGAAAGTGTAGTGAATTTATTAGAAGATCTAAAGCCAGTGGCAATGTATTTGGACATTTGATAACAGTTTTGCTAAGTTATGTATAAAGACAAGATGCTATGATTTATTTTGAAATTTGTTAGTGTACTTAAAAACAAAAACTTTTCTTGGTGGGATTTCTACCTAAGTTAAGTTAATCTTAGTCTCTCAAATTTATTGTTTGTTATCTATAGGTTAGGGTAGTTTAGGAAGCTAAATAGTATTGTAGTACATTGGTTTTCTCCAGCCCTTAACAGAAAATATTTGTATAATTTCATAGCACAAACTAAATTTGAGCTGCTTTGGACAGCTAACAATATAATTTAAAATTTGAAGATGGAATATATACATATTGGATATCGAACTGTTTTTTCATCTCTTAAAAATGGTTTTTATTTTCTTGTATCTGTAGTTTTTTAATCACAGCTGAATGAAATATTTTATCTTGTTCTTTGAAGCCACTACACAGAGTTGTCATCAAATGTCTCAAATTAAATCAGTACTGATATATTCGGAATTCGCTTCAACTTTGTTCCAAAGAATTTCCTGCAATTAATTTAACTTCCTTTCACTGCCTTCTATAAAACTAGTACCTTCCTACAAGTCTGGAAGCTCTTTGTAATAGTTTGAAAGATTTGCAAATCTATAGACTAATCATTTGACTCTATATGGTGGGCTAGGCTTAAAAAAAACTATGTGCTTTACATGGAAATTAATGAAGGATTGCATCAAACTTTGGGAATATTGTGGGTTTGGTTCCTGACCATCGTAATAAAGCCAGGATTGCAGTAGAGGAGTTGTAATCCTTTTGCTGGTTGAGGGTCTGGCCTTCAGTTTGTAAAAAACATATCTGTGAAGCACAATAAAGTGAAGCACAAAAAAGTGAGATATGCCTGTATTATTTCCTAGGTATTTTTCTCTCTGTATTTTTTGTGTTCTACCTCTTCAATTTATTTAGGAATGAAGAAGATATAAATAAATTGATGTTGAGGTGACTTTAGCTGGTTAGTGCCAGAAATGGAACTTAACAATTTAGATTAAAATATTTAGAGTAGACTATGAGTTTGATACTGAAAAAGTAATTACTTCACAGAGCTTCTTGGGGATTTTATAGCAAAGGGTATTTATGTTTTGGTTAAGTCCTTCTCTTTCAAAAGTTTTCTTTAAAATTGGGAAGATATTTAGCAAATTATGTAAGCCCAGACTATATTCCTTTCTCTATTTTTGGACTTCTTGATGAGATAAAGATTTTCTGACAGCAATTGCTGCAAGAGAAGCATAGAATTATGCTTGTGTATCAACGAGAGGGCATGTGCCCTGACTGGGAATCGAACCTGGGACCTCTTGGTAATGCTCCACTGAGCAACACCAGCCAGGCCATAAGTTCTTTTCAGGCCTGGGGTTGTGTAGTATTTAACACAGGGCCCAGGAAATGATAGTTACCTCAGAGTCAGCTTTTTGGTCTTTCTTTAATCAATTACGCCATAGGAATAACTGAGAAGAGAGAAATAATATTAACTGATTTTAGTTTGTTATAACTATGTCAACAGCCTGTTATGGGAAAGGTGCATCTTGTTTAAAGCAAAGCCCATTTGTCTCCAGATAGGCTCATCACAAGTGAAGACTGGGATCATTGAAAGGGTAAGAAAGTACCCTTAATGTTAAGTGCTATGAGTGGATTTCACTTAAATCATGATCCAAATTTTGGGGTTTGCCAGCCAGCTCAGTGATGGGTTCCCCAAGCCTGAATGAGGGCAGTGAAGGATAAAGAAATATCGGGAGAGAATGAGCTGGGTCTAGGTGGATCTCCTGTGCCTGGCTGAGGCCACAGAGAGGATACAGAGGCAAGCTGAGCCTTTATTTTATAGCCAGAGGTAAACAAGGTAGTGGTCACTTAGTTACAATGTTCTTGTAAGTTTCACTTGTTTTGGCAGCACTTGCTGCAGCTCCCTCACATTAGCTACTCAGATAAGGTCTAGGGAGCACCATAAGGTCAAGACTAATTATGCTGAGAGGACTGTGCCCTCTAAGCTGGGACTTGCTTGTGGCTTTGCCAAAAGGTCAGTCCGAGGCTTAACCCTATAGCCACGCCCTACATTGGGCTATATTATGCTCAGAAGCGGTGAAGTGCATTTTGTACAGTAAGCTGTTACCACAGGCGATATATAGATCCTTGCATCTACGGTTTACTAAGGAACACCACCCATTAAATGCAACCGTGAAAAACAAGCATCAGTACTACTAAAAGGAACTGACACAGAGTAACGTGCAGATGGGGCTGTTGGCAAGGGAGCTAATACAGATTTTCTTTAGTTTTTTAGAAAACTGCTTCTGAGATGGTATTGTCTTATCCTTTTGAACTCATGCAGGTCTGAGTTAATTATGCAGATGAAGGAAAGGAGCCTTTTTTTTGGTTCCTTGGTGATGTTCCTTCGATTCTTCTAACTCTTCCAGGGAGGAAAACCAGCTGAAAGTTTGCTTTAACAAACACTTTTTTTTAAATTAGAATATGCTATAACAGTAATAGAGAAACACTAATGTTAATTATGGTACGATACAACCTAAGTGATTTTTCTGAAAAAGTACAGTGTCATTGAAAAGTTATAACTTTTAATAACGTTTCAAAAGTTATCCCAAAAGAATTCATAGTTTCCATTGAATTTGTGAAGGTCAAAGAAATTGAAGGAAATGGTCAGTAAAGAAAGATATTGTAGTCTTATATCCACACATTTTGTAGATTTTTCTATACCAGGATATTAGACAGACTGTTTTACCCATAGAAGCATATTTCAGGGATAGGGGTGGCTGGGAGGAGGTCAATGGGGGAAAAAGGAGACATATGTAATACTACATGTAAAACTTTAAACAATAACAAAGCATATTTCAGATTGCTTAATTTTTAGTGTTAAAATCAAATTTGGAAGTTACAACCCTTAAATCAGTTTTCTCCCACAATGTTTAAATATTATTAATATATCAGTATTTCCTTGGCTTGATTAATTTAACCACATCCTCAGATCTGTGACATGGTAATCAATAGGACTGATAATATTAGTGTTGAGCCAATAATCTCCAAGGTTAAAATAAAATCCTAAATAGCAAGATGGTAAAGTTATAACATTAACTTGTAGGTCTGTAATAGGCTGATATAAGTGTTAGGGAACATACCATAAATAATGGCTAGTTGAGAACATTTTAGGAAATTCTTGAATTACCTTTCTTACCATACTAGTTTTCAGAATGAATATAGAAATGATCCTGTTAGCTTTTTAAATGTTATGTGATTGAAATTTTTGTTTTGTTTAAATAAAACGTTTTGTATTTGTTTATATTGCTTGTGAGCTGGAAATTTTAGAATCATCCTTGCAGGTTTAGTTTTCTGTTCTTTAAAATGAATGTTTAGTTAACTGAGCCAATTGGTTATTTCTTCCTCATGCCTTGTAAGTCCAGTCATTCTAATCCTGAACTGTGAATAAATGAGCCAAAACTTTCTGAGAATTGCATTTTGAAGCAGTTTGCCAATATTTGAAATGCATACATGTTTGTAATTGTGTCAAAGATTGTATTGTACTAAGAATGTAGCCAGTGTTGACTTGAATTGTTAGTAAACATTTCTGATGTTAAAAGTTTATTTGTTACTGTTGCTTTTAGAAAGAAGACATGATTGCACTTAATATAATCAAAAGTGACATGTCTCCGCTCCAGCTTCGCACGGGTTTTAGAAAGCTCTACTCTTCTGATGCCATCCTGCATGCATGTACTTTCTCAAGCCTTAAAAAGTGTTTTGCAGTAATGTGTTGCTTCTAGCAAATTGTCAGGGTACACAGTGATCTATAACTAAGTTAACTGGTAGCTGCAAACAAAGGATATTTAAAATGGACAGCGTGCCCACCTGACTCTTGAACAACATGGGTTTGGACTGAATTGCAGATTTTTTTCAATAGACTATAAATGGATTTTCTCTTCCTTATGATTATCTTCATAACATTTCCCTTTCTCTAGATCCCTTTATTATAAGATGGTATATAATACATAAAACATACAAAGTTTGTGTTAATCAGCTATGTCACTAGTAAAACTTCCGGTCAGTGGTAGTTACTGTGTTCTTTGGGGATCAGAAGTTGCATGTGGCTTTTTGACGGGGTGGAGGGAATTAGCACTCCTTCCCCCCATGTTCAAGGGTCAACTGTACTCCAAACTTAACGTTTCTGCCGATCTGGCAAGTGGTTAATCATAGAACAAAGCCTCCTTTTACAGGATCCTGTTATAAACAGCGAGCCATAGTCTCTGTCTTCAGTGCTCACAGCACTTGCTGTGTTTTGCAGAATACCGGTGTACCAGGGTGGTTTGAATGAATAGATGTGCTGTTTTGCCTGCCCAGAGAACTGAGCCCGGTCTCTTGCCTCTTTCGCTCTATGTTGCTCTGCAGCAAAACCTAGAGCTGCCACCCAGCAGGGATCATTTTTTCCACACGACACACTTTTGACATAAAATTCAGCTTTACTTCTAGTGAGTAATTGTCTTTAAATTCTCCTCAAGTGGCTGTCAGTAAACTGCGAGCTTATTAAAGGCCGAGAAACAAATTCCCTGAGTTAAGAGGCCACTTTTCATTGGAGAGGCATTTAGGGAAAAACAGATTCTTTCATTTTTTTGGATGAGGGAACGAAGTCCTCATTGAGTTTCATTAATCCAAAGGTAAATAGTTCTCTCTCACTTTCAAAAATGATGTGGGACCTTTAGTAACTTAACAAGCATCCTGGAGCTGTAAACTAATCTTGTAGTAATATCCGAGGAGATGCCAGGTGATAGGTCATTTAACTGAATGCATTCCCTGGAAATATATATGTAACGAGATAAATTTATTTTTATCTTTTTGGTTAGCATGTATATAAGAGATTATTTTAAAATTGAAAAAAACGTATTTGTCAACTTCCTATTAACATGATTCATTGACTCAAGTTCCAAGGGACACTCTAGTTTTCTCATAGAGGATGCTGTTACATAGTCATATTTTCCTTTTTATATTGCAAGAGGTTTTTAAATGTGTGGGTGTGTAATTGAAAACTGTGGAGTCAAGAATGGAACTTATAAACAGTAGAGAAATGCTCTCTGGATAGGATTATAGTTATTTTCTTTCCACTCATTTATCAGTTTGCCTGTCTATATGTTTATATAAAATTAAAAAGACTTTACACCTCTTAGGATGAAAGCATGTTTTCATATGTTTTTTATTTCTGCAATATAATGAATGATTTAGAAGCATCTAATAATTCAAACTCCAGCGTCTCCAAATAAGGTATATCATGGAACTCACAGACATTGCCCATCCTGGGAATCTTCAGGGGTTAATTTTTGTTTCTGTCACTGAGGTTTGTATGTTTTGAAATGGAGATAAATATGCTGAGGGCTTAGAAGGAAAATTGCCAGAATTTTCCAAAGTGTGTAAGTAAATACTCATTCAGAATTCTAGATTTGTTACACCTAAAGGGCCAATGATCCTGTTTCTTAACTAATACGTTCTCTTTGTTTATTTTGTTAATCCTCACCTGAGGACATTTTTTCCATTGATTTTATAGTGGAAGGGAGGGAGGGAGAGGGAGAAATATCAGTGTGAGAGATACATATCAATTGATTGCCTCTGGCCGGGGCCCTGACCTGGGACAGGGGATTGAGCCTGCAACTGAGGTCCGGGCCCTTGACCAGAATCAAACCCAAGACCGTTCAGTCAGAAGGCTGACGCTCTAACCACTGAGAAAAACCAGCTAAGGCTCAACTAACACATTCTTAATTTGTGAAATCCAAAGGCTTATGTCAATGAATTTCAGATTGTATACAACATCCAGGCTGCAAAGGTCTAGATGTATCCGAGTCACTACCGATGGATTCTGTCCGTGGCGCTTCTCCTCATCTGGAAAAGCCAGTGTGGCATCAGTCCTGGAGGTTTCACTCTGGCAAGTTCAGTGTGAGATGCACTCATTAGGAAGCTTTGTGGTTATCTCTCCC
>PVJC01033647.1:0-19243 GCA_004026665.1 Murina feae
TACCACAGTTTTCTAATCCATTCATCTGTTGATGGGCACTTAGGCTGTTTCCAAATTTTTGCTATGGTAAATTGTGCTGCTATGAACATAGGGATGCATATGTCCTTTCTGATTGGCGTTTCTGGTTTCTTAGGATATATTCCCAGAAGTGGGATCACAGGGTCAAAAGGGAGATCCATGTTTAATTTTTTGAGGAAACAAAACTGTGGTACATCTACACAATGGAATACTATGCTGCTGTAAAAAGGAAGGAGTTCTTAGCATTTGCAGGCATATGGACGGAGTTGGAGAACATAATGCTAAGTGAAATAAGCTAGTCAATGAAAGAAAAATACTACATGTCCTCACTCATCTATGGATAATAATAACCATTATAAACTGGTGAACAAAAATAGATTCAGAGGCAGAACAACATCAAACAGACTGTCAAATTACAGCAACAAGGACAGGGACATGGCGGGGGGTAACAGATCAGACATGGGACTTTTGTGTGAGCATTTAAGCATAACCAATGGACACAAAACACTGGGGGGTAGGGGAGGCAGGGGGAAGGGCAGGGGGAAAAAGAGATATATGTACTAATCTTTGTAAAGCTTTATGTAATAATAATTTTAAAAAATTTAAAAAAAAAAAGAAAAAAATTAAAAAAACAAAACAAAACAAAACAAAACAAAAAAAACCAATCTGAGATGTTAGGAAAGCTCACTTGCAAACATACTTTCTGGGTATGAACTTATATTGTTTCCTCCTTGTAGAATTCTTCCCCCGTCTTTGTCTAACTCTATCCGTTCCTCAAGCCCTCTTATGAATGTTATGTACCGAGGGCATCTTTCCTTCAAGGCCACGTTAGGTGGTGCATGTGCATGCACTGTGTTCCCGTCAGCCTTCCCCCCCACATGCCACTTTTGTGACATGAAATCTTCATTGTCTGTGCTCTTCTCTGTGCTCCCTTTCAACCATAAACTATACAGATAAGTCTTCTGTCAATCAAACTAATTATAGTGTCTGTGTTATAACAGTCAACTAAATATTTATTGAATGGATGAAACGTGGTGGTTTATTCATATTCCCCAAATTCCTCCTTGATGCAATGTGTAGCATATTATTAATCACATAGTCAGGGTTGCTGAAATAAGAAGGTTCTAACATAATCCATCTTCTCTTCCAAACCTCATACTAAAAAGTCATATCTATATCTTTTTTTTTATAAATTCATAAGAATCTGCTATCAAAATTAGTAGGTGACATATATGCCTTTATCCAATCTTTTGTTCCCTATCACAATTTCTAAGCCCGAGCTGGTTTAGCTCTGTGGATAGAGCGTCAGAGTGAAGGGTCCTGGGTTCAATTCCAGTAAAGGGCACATGCTTGGGCGGCAAGCTGGATCCCCACTAGAGGGTGTGCAGGATGATTCTCATTCATTATTGATGTTTCTATCTCTCTTTCCCTTCTCTTCTGAAATCAAGATAAATATTTAAATAAATAAATAAAATGAAATGGTCACTTTTGTTCAATGTCTTGTCAAATTTGAACGAACTTTAATTTTGACAGTTTTTCCTTGAAGATAAGATGAGGATCATAAGAGCACTAAAATTCCCTGAAAATTTTTTTATTTTCTGGAATCAATATTGTCAGCAAAAATTGGGGGGGTGATTATACAAAATGAGCTTGTTTTCAGATAGCTGAAATCCGTTTTCACCTCTCAGTCATTTGTCTATGTTAATAGGAAATATTAATACAGGCATTTAATATCTACACTAGTAAAAGAGAAACATGCAAATTGGTGTCACTCCGCTACTCTCACCAGGTAATCGGATGAGTATGCAAATTAACCCAACAAAGATGGAAGTTAATTTGCATACATATGCGCCCATTGGCCTGGGTCCTACGAACATCATTGGCACTCAGGTCACTCCAAGGTAGGCCCTGTGTGGGACAGAAACAGGTAGGAAGGGCCTGAGACAGGGGGCTCCTGGGCAGGGGTGGAGCTGGCCATCAGAGCTGCTGGGGATCCTACTCAGGACTAAAGCCTCAGTCAGAGGCCTTATGTCTGGGCAGGGGTTGGAGCTGGCAATCTGAGGGGTCTGGGAGTCCCCTGCCCATGCCTGACACCTCAGTGGGGTGCCAAGCAGGTGATTAGAGAGGCCTGGGGGGTGCCCTGCCCAGGCCTGATGCCTGGGCCAGGGGCGTCAGGTCTGGATGAGGGGACAGTCAGGCAATTGGAGGGTGATGGGGGTCATGCCTCTGGTCAAGGCATCAGGCTTAGGTGAGAAGCCGAGCCAGAGATAGGTGTGAACTACAGAGGAAACACCTTTCTGACCGCTCATTGGCTAAGCTCCCTGTATGTCACTGGTAATATTCTAAGTAACTTGGATAATAAGAATCCAAAAAGATCGTCTAGGGTTTTTCCACCACACTTCTGGCAAAAAAAAATGAAGGTCCGCTACTGGAGGGCTTAGAAATGTCATACCCTCTCCTAGCCAGTTTGGCTCAGTGGATAATGCCTGGGCCGCTGACTGCAGGGTGTGGGTTCAATTCTGACTAAGGGCATGTACATAGGCTACAGCCTCCTCCCTGGCCAGGGCCCAGGTCAGGGATCATGCAGGAGGCTACCAATCAAAGTGTTCCTCTCACTTTCATGTTTCTCTCTGTCTTTCCCTTCTCTTCCACATTCTCTAAAAATCAATGGAAACATATCCTCAGGTGAGGATAAAAAAAAAATAAAGAAATGTCATATCCTATGAAAGACAGATCTTGAAAATGCCTAAAAAATGTTGTCATGTTTTCATGGTAAAGGGACTGGAGTCCGTGTTGATGAAAAAATCTTGGTGGTTGCGGTGACTGGCAGTGGCTGCTTCAAGGAGGTGATGGGGCTGGTGCCTTCCCCTTATCAGTCTGGTCATCTCCCACAAAGGGAGGCCAGATTGTGACTTAGGCCTGCTCCCCAAGGGGAGCAGGAAGCAGGCCTAAGCTGTCAGTAGGACATTCCCTGAGGGCTCCCAGTATGTGAGAGGGGGCAAGCTGGGCTGAGGGACTCCCCCACCAGTGCATGAATTTTGATTATGAGACTAGGGGCTAGGTGCACAAAAATTTGTGCACTCAGGGGAGTCCTTTAGCCCGGCCTGTGCCCTCTTGCAGTCTGGGACACCTCGGGGGTTTTCCACCTGCTGGTGTGACTGGCCAGCCTGGATGAGGGGCTGATGGCTGTTTGTAGGCTGGCCAAGCCCCTCAGTGGGGACTCTCACCCCATGGGAGTGTGGCCAGCCTAGGTGAGGGCTAAGGGCCGTTTTCAGGATGCCCACAATCCCTTCAGGATTCAGGTTCCTACTGGGGTACCTGGGCAGCCTGGGTGACAGGCTGAGGGCCATTTTCAAGCTGCCCACAGCTCCCATTAACCCAGCGTTCCAAGGAGGCTGGCTGGAATCAGGTTTCTGGGGTTTATCTTCTATAAATGAAACTTTGTTGCCTTGAGCAGAGGCCTACTCAGGCAATGAAGCCTCCTGTTTGCTTCAGCTCCATGGCTTCTATAATTGAAACATTGTTGCCTTGAGCAGAGGTCTAGTCGACCTAGGCGGGCAGTTTCCTCCATCGCTGGTGCAATGGGAGCCTCCTGTTTGCTCTAGCTCCGTGGCTGCCAACTGCCATCTTGGCTGGGTTAATTTGCATACAGCTGCTCTGATTGGCTGGTGGGCATGGCTTGGCTGATGGGCATGGCTTAGGTGTAACAGAGTGAGAGTCAATTTGCATATTACTCTTTTATTAGATTAGATAATACATAACATATTGTCCATATTATTGTTATATATTAAAAAGTGTGAACTGTGCAAACAGTTATACAGTAGATTGAACATAGCATGAAAGTCTCAACTATAAAAAGTAAACTAGCCCTAACTGGTTTGGCTCAGTGGGTAGAGCATCAGCCTGCGGACTCAAGGGTCCCAGATTCAATTCCAGTCAAGGGCATGTCCCCAGTAGGGGGTGTGCAAGAGGCAGCTGATCGATGTTTCTCTCTCATTGATGTTTCTAACTCTCTATCCCTCTCTCTTCCTCTCTGTATAAAAATCAATAAAATATATGTTTTTTTAAAAAGTAAACTATATGTATAATATAATGCAGTACTTTGGGATTCATTTATTAGCTAACCTAAGAAATATTTATTGACTATGTACTATGTATTAATACTGTTTTTGGTGCTGATGATTCAACCAGAAAAAGGCCAATATAGCTTCAGCTCTTGTGGCTATTACACATCTGAGAAGAAAGTAGAAAACAAGCAACTAAAATAATTTCAATAAATGATGAAAATTCTAAAAATCAGGAGTAGAAGAAAGATATGGGGTGCTATTGGGTAAGAGAAACATGAATTGGTTGCCTCCTGTACACGGCCCAAATACAGATGGAACCTGCAATCTGGGTATGTGCCCTGACTTGGAATCAAACCCACTACCTTTTGGCGTACAGGATGACGCGCCAACCAACTGAGCCACACCAGCCAGGGACAGGTGCTATTTTAAATGTGATACTAACTCTTAAATTTATTGAATTAAAATAATCAAATGAACCAACCAATCTGTTATAAAAAAATAAGTATCATGTATGTTTCCTGGTGCCCACAACTTAAAAGAAGTAATAAAAAGTGTTTTAGGACTCTAATCCTTATGAAAAAAATAAAAGGTTGAATTTGTTTATTCTTACCTCAACTATGTCTCAGTTTCTTCCTTCAACTAGAGCAGTTTCCTTTGTGTGTAATTAATAGGGAGCTGACCATCAGTGTCCTAACAGGTCTTCTGATAAAAGGACTTGACTATATTCCTTCAAGGCAGACGTAAGTTGGACTGAACAAAATAGCCACAGTGTTCATGTTAATGACATAATTTTTACCACTATCCGATTGTCTCCATTCACTGCCTGCCAGTTCAGCTTCTCTCACTCCTTCAGCAACATCCAGTCAGTCAAAGTCAACATTTGTTTATCAGTAGATGGAAAGACAAGGCTAAAAATTTGAAAGAAAATTATAGTGTTCTATTCATTTTTGTATATCTAGCTTTTAGCAAATGTCTGTCACAACCTAAGAGCTCAATCATGCTTGAAACAAAAATCAATTTAGCAAATTGAAAAAGGACAGGGAAGAAACAGGAGTCTCCCTCACTTCAATTTCTCTTCTCAGTACGTTTGGGATAAAAAAAAATGCAACTACCTGAATAATTTAGTGACATATGTCCTTTTTTATGTTTGAAAGCTTTCTGGTAATAAAGATGTTTAGAAAACAGCACTTTCATGGTGTTTACATGATTCCAGGGTACATGTCTTTTTAGAAACAAAATTGTGGGTTGATTTGAACACATGGAGAATATCAGGCAAAGCCCAAATGTTTGGGAAACTTAACAAACCAAAAATTTTATCCTATACACTCACACTTGTGTTCCATAACAATTCTTGTGAAAAGAAATGCATACTTTGGCATAATTAGATCCAAATATTAGACAATATATTTCATGGATGTTTAGTTTTTTAAATACATATTTTTATTGCTTTCAGAGAGGAGGGAGAGAGAGATAGAAACATCAACAATGAGAGAGAATCATTGATTGACTACCTCCTACTGGGGATAGAGCCCACAATCCAAGCACGGGCCCTTAACCTGAATCGAACCCGGGACCCTTCAGTGCATAGGCTGATGCACTATTCACTGAGCCAATGCAGCTAGGGCTCATGGATGTTTATTAATATAATTTTCTCGGTAATAAAAGTGTGTAACAGCTTTAAAGATCTCAATGATTTGTTCCTAGTATAGTTCGTTGGAAGTAAATTCTTAAAGTTGCAATTTCTACATAAAACAAACTTTCAGCATACATTTAAAGAAACAACACAAACCTTAGTTTAGAAATAGCAGAAGGAAAACATTTTCTTCTTTGAAGATGTGAAAACTTTTAAACATTTATTTTTATTTATTTTTATTTTTTAGTTCAGAGATTAAAATTGTTTGGCTATTAGTCAGGTGAACAAGGTGACTTCTTGTCATCAAAAAGGCATTACGGCTAAAACTGTTGTACGGGAGTTAATTTTGTACAAGCCTTCAAAGATACCAGACTCTTTCATTTTATTCCATGTCATCAAAACAGGGATTTAATTGGCTATAATGTAGTTCAATTGAGCCAATAAAAAGTATCATTGATTATAGTCTTTATAGAACTGTAATGGCAGCCATTTTTTCACTGTATTGGCAGACAAAATTGCATTTTCTCTTTGTCTCAGGTCACTTACCACCCAAATGAGCGATTGTTAATGGAACCAGATCATTAGCTCCTGCTGCACTGATTTCCTTGTCACCGCCTGAGTGCACAGCTTGGTGGACAGAGAGTATTCCAGGATGGCTTCTTCTTGAAACTGAGAAAGAAATTTGGTAAGTTTTGATAAATGGCTCCATTTATAGCATGATGAATTGCCTACCTGGAAATGCTGACGACTGAGTTGGGAAGACTAATGACTGAGTGTGAGAAGGCTGGTTCATCCTGCCAAAGAAATAAGAAAAAAATCTAAATTATTTAAGATAAGGCAAATAATAGTAACAATAATGACAAAATAGTAATCATAATTATACAACACAGAGTTAATGATTACAAAGAACCTACTCTGTTCTAGATAATACATTAAATAATTTATGTATGGTAGTTTAGCCTTCCAACAACATTTTGAGGTAAATATATCATTTCAAATTTAAAGTAACTGAAGTCTAGAGATAATGGCACACTTACCAAAGATTACAAGTTAATAAAGCAAAGCTCAAATTCCTGACTCTTCAAGAAACTACACTGCTGTTGATTAGTAATGTCCAATAATATTTTTCTCAGTTATTGTGTGTGAATGTGTTTTGTTATTGAGTATGAAAGCAATTCTGTTTATTGCCAATGTCTCTTACTTAGACTGTAAGACATTTAAAAATTCAGTAGATTATAGTAGGAACTCATTTTTTTAAGGGAATAGCTGAATAAATGAATGATGCATGACCTATGGTTTTCAGCAAGAAGATAAGCACTGGATGACATTATCAGGATCTCAAATAAATCAGATAGAGCCAAAGAAAATACTCCATATTCCATTTCTTTTTCTCTGTCATTACTTCCTGGGGACCCATTTATTGTGTTGCTAATTTAAGTATATTATTAAATGCACTTTATGTATACTTTCATGTGCTCCTGAAAGTAACGGGCTAAGTAAATCGGTATAAATTTAGTATTTGAAGAAATCTTTTAGTGAATGACTTTACAAGCTGAAAAGTCCTTGACTTACAATTTTCTGCTTTTTAGATCAGACCTATGTTGCTAGTGAACTACAATCAACTTTTAAAATTTCCCATTTTCCCTTAGAGATTGGAGAAGCATGAGAAAAACTTAGGAACAAAAAGAAGTAAATCATAAAGTTAATTGCTAGTGAACACATACACTCTCCCCACACCCCTCTTTGTTCTTACCTCAAAGTGTGGGATGATACTGCAAGCTGACTCATTAGAGCACACACACACACATATACACACCAACACACACCACAAAACAAAATTAAATTACACATCATATACTTAATAAAAATTAGAAATTGACTTGACAAAATCTTTAACATAAGAGGCCCAGTGCACGAAATTCATGCACTGGAGGAGCTGAGGGACTCTACCAGGGCACGATCGAGGCTGGGGAGGGAAAAGAGAAGTTGGCCAGTCAGGGAGGGACCATGGGAGGGCTCCAGAGCATGTCCAGCCCATCTTCCTCAATTCCAATTGGCTGGACCCCAGCAGCAAGCTAACCTACCAGTTGAGTGTCTGACCCTTGGTGGCCAGTGCACATAGTAAGTGGTTGAGTGGCCTTAGTATTATTAGTATATTATAATTTGATTTAATGAGTGTCCAAATGGGCAACCGGACATTTAGCATGTCAGGCTTTTATTATATAGGATAGTGTTTTTTCAAATACCTAATTTCTCCATTTTAATTCATTAATTTGCCTGAAGCAAATTCTTTCTCCCTCATCACCATCTCTCTCCCTGCTTCACCTTGTTAAGTTCTACTTAATATGCTAAAGAAAAAGCTTTCCTCCACAAATCTATGTCTTTGCTTTTGACAACACCGTCTGCTGGCCAGCACATCCTTGGCCGAATAGATATCAAAATGCAGAGCAGGAATAAGCACCAGTGTCCTGGCCACGAACGTGGGTGGCTGGGAGTGGGCAGATCAAACCTGCATCTCACCTGAATGAGTGTGACTTGGGAGGTATAGTAAATAGAGAAAAGTTACACTAATGCTACCAGAGACATGAAAAAAGAACTTTAGCCAGCTACAGAAGAAAAAATCATACACAAGCAGAGTGTTTACTAAAGCAGTAACTTCCTCAGAAGGAACTAATAGTGTGCAGAGGACTATTCTTTATTGCCCCCCTCTTATCCAGTAAGGAGCCTGATGCCCCTGAGATGCATAAACCTGTGTTCCTATCCTTCAGCAGCATGTTGGATCTGGTAGCTGTGGAATAGTGTCTGTTCATTCATTGTTTCAGCAAGTGTTCATTGAACATTTAACATGGATTCAGTAAACTATGTAAAATGCAATCCCAGAGCCCAACGGAACTTGTAAGGTAGTTGAAGAGCTAGGACATGCATCCGCCAACATAAAATATTCACTTAATATAACATGCCAGTGAGTTTAGAATTGCTAGTATTAGAAATGGACCTTCGAATTTCTCTATTCTATTTGTTTTTCTTCTGCATTTTCAAGAGCTGGGGTTCTGTTGAAATACCTTAAGAATGAATACAGATCTCAAGGGAAAAGTCAAGTTCATTGACATACCCTCATCCTCTCAAATTAGGAAAACTGAGTTGACATTAGTGTCTCAAGAGCATTTGCTAGTAATTAGCAGAGTGGGATCAGGGATAATTAAGTGCCAATGTGCAATAAAAGTAATACGTGCGCCTGGATTATGAGAGGAGAGGTATTTGGTATTTAATGAATTTACATACAGCACCAAAGCGTGTCCTAATCACTTTTAGAGGCTAGGTTATAAATCTCTCAGTTATCTTTAAATGGATATACCATGTTAAAGGTTATATGCTGCAAATATTCAATTTTAGAATCTTTAGCAGGATCTAAATTTTTCCTTTTATTTTTCTATCATGAAGTCTTCAAAAGAATTTTATTCCAGAGCACAGTCTCATTTCAGTAATAGGCCTAAGTAATGTGTAATTAGGAAGGTAAATATTCTATACAAAGTCATATAATTATCTTCAAAGGCAAAAAAAAAAAGATTTTTGGCACTTTACAGTTTTTCCATAGATTATTTCCATTAGCAGAATTATTAAGAATTAGCATTCTCTCATTTTCATTGGGTTATCAAAACAAAATTTTCCCTATACATTTAATAGACAAAATTGATGTGTAGGGCAGAATGATTAAACTAAACAGAATTTTATGTTCTCAAACCATCTTTAATATGGGATTTATACATTGATCCTCTAAAAAACAAACAAACAAAAAAAAACAATTGGTAAAACAAAATAACATAGTGCTTTGGCACAGGGTTTCTTGATTTACTGTTTAAATATAGCACTCAACACCAGTAATGAAACAAGTTCTATAACTTCTCAAATCTTTAGCTATCTGTTGTAAAACATAGGAATTACAGTGGCATTTATCTTTCATATTTTGATGAGATTAAAATTGTATGTTTATAATACTTAGGGTAGTTCCAAACACTTAGAAAACACTGCAGAGATGATAGGGGTTAATATTAAGCACAGCATACCCATGAGTCACCTTGCTAGGTACTGTGGATAAAGTGATTCAACAAAAAATTTTTAGGTTCATGAAAGAAGACATATCTTATCTAATAAAAGAGTAATATGCAAGTTAACCATCACTCCATCACAAAGATGATGGCACCCACAACCACAAGATGGCAGCACCCAGTTTCCTCAGCCCCGCCGATAAAGTGTCCAGGCCTGTTGGCCAAGCAGGTGTCAGGTGAGGCAGGGGGGCCTATTGGCAAGGCTGGATCCATCGCTGCTGGAATGTCTGGGCCTGTCACCTGGCCAGGGGCCATGGGGGCGAGCGGCAAGGCATGATCTGCCCTCTCTGGCGGCCAATCCAGCCTCACTGCTCTGCTCCTGATAGGAGTGTACTGAGGCAGCAGAGATAGGAGGGAGCAAGGCAGCGGAGAAGGGTGGGCTTCGCTCCCTTCTCTGCTTTATTCTGGCTGCAGGAAGCCCTATTCTTGCAGGAATCTTCCTGCAATGGGCCTCTGGTACATATATAAATATTGCTTTTAAAATATAACATTAGGAAAAAGTGAGCTCTCATAAATTTACTTCTGAATAGTTGTGGTAAATGGAGAGACATTTCTTTTAAACAGAAACAAAAAGCAATGGTATAATGGGTAAATTCTGTTTTGTGTGTTTTCCAACATTTTTTCAAATGACTCAATTAAAAAAATAGTATATACCAGGTGGATTTGTGCTGGAAATCTAGATTTCAACAGCTCTGGAAAGTATGTTGAGACTCTCTATAAACGCGTTCTAAAATATGGATGTAGGTCGATGGAAGGCTGAGGGAGGACTCAGTCCTCAAGTATTGAAAAACATATGCGCCTCTCTGTCTGAGACTGTGGGCTTACACAGCAGATATTTATTTCTCACAGTTCTGGAGGCTGTAAGTCCAAGAGGTGCTGGCAGATCCAGTTGTTGGTGAGATCCTCTTCCTGGCCTGCCGGTGGCCACCTTCTTGCTCTATAGTAGCCCCAAAGTATCTGCAATTTCACTTTCAATGGTTTTAGTTACTCAAGGTGAATGGTGTAACTTTTATTATTGTGTATTAAATCGGATTGTTCTGTATTATTATGATTAGTTGTTAATCTCCTACTGGGACTAATATGAGTACATTTGACTCTTCTCTTTGCCAAGTCAGATATGAATTCTGTTTTCTCCTCATGGGTCACCTTGTGTTTTTTCAACTGTCAGGTACATCTAGGTGGAATGATCTCAGGGATGTGG
This sequence comes from Murina feae, assembly GCA_004026665.1. Taxonomy (NCBI): domain Eukaryota; kingdom Metazoa; phylum Chordata; class Mammalia; order Chiroptera; family Vespertilionidae; genus Murina; species Murina feae. Next base: position 11,026 of record PVJC01033647.1, read on the forward strand.
AATCACACAGATCTGATTGCTTTCCATAGACCTCACAAAATCAAGTTTACTTTACCATAAGCTCTTTAAGAGCAAGAACTGTGTCCAGCTGGGTAGTTCAGTGGTTGAGCATTGACCCATGCACCAAGAGGTTGCTGGTTTGACTCCAGGTTGCCTGGGTTGCCAGCCTGATCCTGAGTAAGGGGTGTGTAGGAGGCAGTTGATCAATGTTTCTATTTCTCTCCCTTCTTCCTCTCCCTTCCTCTCTCTGTAAAAATCAATGAAAACCTTTTTTAAAGAGAAAAAACTTTGTCTTTTTTCCATGGTTTGTTTCTGTTGAACAGAACGTTTGACATTAATGAATGTAATTATTAAATACCTTTGGAATAAATTCAGTTATTCTATTTAACAAGCATTGACTGAGCATCTTTGTGACAGGCAGTGTGGAAGGTGCTGTTGGTAAAAAATTGTAAAGAATGCAATTTCTTCTCCCAAGCAGTTTGTGATTGAATATGGAGGCAGTCACATAAATTAATAATGTATGCAAGACAAAATTGGGTAGTTTCTTTAATAATGGCAAATCATAGAGAACAATAAGAAATAATAAATGAATTAAAATGGATCAGAAAGTATTTCTCAAAGGAAATTTGAGATATGGTTTAAAGAATGAATAGGATTTTGGGAGGTAGAAAAGTGATTAAAGTTGTGGAAACTCTATGAAGAGAGATACAGATGTATAGAACTGTTTATTAAAAACCAGGTGTGGGGAAGGTAGAAATTGTACCAGAACATAAAACTTGGAAAGGTAGCTTACAACCAGATTGTAAAAACAGAATACCATTTTAAAAATTTTGGAGCTTTTTCTGTAGATGTTGGGAAATATTGAAGGTTTTAGAGAATGAAGATTTTAGATAATTTATAGACTGATCTTAGTTCACTTTTAAGTGAGATAAATTGGAAGGTAGAATGACAGATAGATTGGAATGAAGTAGAACAGTCTAAATCAAGAATACAGAGAAATGCCCTTACTGGTTTGGCTCAGTGGATAGAGCATTGGCCTGTGGACTGAAGGGTCCCAGGTTTGATTCCGGTCAAGGGCATGTACCTTGGTTGTGGGCACATCCCTAGTGGGAGGTGTGCAGGAGGCAGCTGACCGATGTTTCTCTCTCATCGATGTTTCTAGCTTTCTATTGCTCTCCCTTCCTCTCTGTAAAAAATCAATAAAATATATATTTTTTTAAAAAGTAAAGAGGAAGCATCCATTAAAAAAAAGAATACAGAGAAATATAAATGAGGTAGGAACTACTACAATGACAGAGACAATGAAAGGGAGAGGGACAGATAAGAGCTCTTACTGTGATAGAAATAATACTTGGTAACTACATTACTTTTGAATGAAAGGTATTAAATGTGACCTTCCGTTTTAGCTTGGATAGCTTGAAAGATGATCATTGCTCTTCATAGCAATAGGACACAAAGAAATATAACAATAAAACAGCTGATACTCATATAGAGCTTCCCATGAGTTCAGTTTAAGGCCCACAACACACCTCCGAGGCATGTGTGCCTTATTATTCCCATTTCTCAGAAGAAAAAACTAAGGAACGGGAGGGTTAACAAGCTTGCCCAGAGTTAAAGAACAGGTGGGTCAGTGTTGAGCTAGGACTCAAACTCCTACAGCCTCATCCCATTACCCGGTAATTAATCACTATGTCATTCTGTTTTCCTCAAATAGAAAACAACAAATAGCCAGGAGCAGAGAAGCACTAGAGTTCTTAGGTGCTGCCTTTGCAGTACTGTCTAGACATCAGTGTGCGAATGTCCAGCAAGCGTTCTGTGGAAATTTAAACCTTCTGTTACGAGAATGATTACAACGGAACCATTATTAGTGTCATCTCTGAAAACCAAGGGCATGGGTATATAAAAAATGAACCAGAATGGCAAAGGCTTCTTTCTTTATTTTTTTTTAACTTGGTCTGAAAAATAGAGTATGTGATAACCTTTTCTATTATTATGTAACTGATTTAAATTTTTATAAACCCAAATGTGGTTTTCTCTTCTGTTTCTTTAATTTAGTTAAAAATAACAATAAAAAAGATGAGATTTAGTAGAGACAGGTAAGAATTTTTAATCCGATTATAGAAAGTCTACTGCCTCAGATATGATTGTATCTGAATATAAAATTCCCTTTGAACTCCAGTTAGCCTTTCTCCTGTACAGCAATCCCAAGCTGAACTCTCGCCCATCATGCCTCCTTCTCCTTGGCATATTGCTGTCCATTGCTGTGGAAAGATAGGCGCTTCAAGGGAAAGCATATTAGTTAAGCATCAATTGCAACTTAATGGGCCAGGTATCTGAATTATAGTCTACAATGACATTATAAATCTTTTCTTTAGACTGTTGAGAGAATATGCTATATCTCACTGAAAACCTCTGATGTGGACTTAGCTATCAATAATTTTTTCATACAGGAGCCAATTGAACAGCTTGATATATTTTGAGAACAAATAGTCCAGAATGAAAATAAAAATACAGTAATATAATCAGCTCAATATTGGGGTAAACATAGTCTGCTGTGAAAGAGATATGAAGGAGAGAGACAGAGAGAAAGAGGCAAGTGGAATTAGAATTAATACGGACACATGAATCACAAATACTATGTTATTTTTCTGTCTTTTTTACTAGAGGCTCACATCATTCTCTCTTCAATCAAGTGAGTAGCAGGTGGCACTTTTATGTGGCTGAAAGAGAAGGGTAAATCATCCAAGCGAGTAATAGCTAGCCATAAGCCTGGCCAGTCTCATCCAAAGATGGTAAAACCTGTGCCTACATAACTGGGTTTAAATATGATGCACTCACCCATTTTTCTTTCAGTTGTACTCTACACGTTACCATGTTGGCAAGTGCACACATAGAGAACGGGCAGAGAGTGATTCAGAGAAGGCATCGGCAAGACTGTAAATTCAGAGGCACAGAAAAGAGGCACCATCATATCTCTCTCGCCTGATACCTACTTAAGATGGTACACATTCTTGAAATGTATAGGTAACATCAGATATTTAAGAGAAAAATGTCATGGAAACAAAATTTATTGACCACGTTTTCTAATGAGGTGTTAATGATTATTAGGAAATATTTCCTAGCATGAAAGTTACAGACAAAAGGTAAAACAGCTCTCTGAATGTCTATAGGGGATGGGGAGTGGAGGTATGTGATTCCTTCATGTCTCTCTTTTGATTTATATACATTCATTCAACACATTAATTGAGTACCTATTGTATACTCAGCAGTGTACCAGGCACTAGAGGTTCAGTAGTGAATAGTAGATTAAAATACCTGACCCCCCAAATTTACATTCTGGTGGAATCTTTGGGGAGGAGAGAGAAGGAAAGTACAGAGAGATATAAAATAAACAAAATAATTATCCTATCTAATAAAAGAGTAATATGCAAATTGACCATCGCAAGATGGTTTCCCCCATGTGGTCAAATATGGCTTCCCCCATGTGGTCAAAGATGGCCACCACAACATGGACAGCAAGGGAGGGCAGTTGGGAGGGACCCAAGCCTGCAGGGGAGGGCAGTTGGGGGAGGGACTCAGGCCTGCAGGGGAGGGCAGTTGGGGGGGGGGGACCCAGGCTTGCAGGGGAGGGAAATTGGGTGGGACCCAGGCTGGCAGAGGAGGACAGTTGGGAGTGACCCAGGCCTGCAGGGGAGGGCAGTTGAGGGGACCAGGCTGGCAGAGGAGGGCATTTGGGGGGGACCCAGGCTTGTAGGGGAAGATAGTTGGGGGGACTCAGCCCTGCAGGGGAGGCAGTTGTGGGGGACCCAGGGCTACAGGAGAGGACAGTTGTGAGGGACCCAGGCCTGCAGTGAGGGCAGTTGTGGGGGACCCAGGCCTGCAGGGGAGGACAGTTGGGGGGTACCATCCTGGCAGGGAGAGGGAAGTTAGGGCCAATCAGGCTGGCACAGGAGCAGTTAGATGTTGATCAGGATGGCAGGGGAGTGGTTAGGGGCAATCGGCAGGCGAGAGGTCGGGAGCCAGCAGTCCTGGATTGTGAAAGGGATGTCCAACTACCCATTTAGGCCCTATTCCACAGATTGGTCCTAAATGGGCAGTCAGACATCCCTCAAGGGGTCCCAGATTTGGAAAGGGTGCAGGTTGGGCTGAGGGACACCACCCCCACCCCCACTCCCACTCCGTGCACGAATTTCATGCACTGGGCCTCTAGTTAAAATATAAAGTATATTGGGTAGGATAAAGCACTATGGAGAGCAGTGGAGGGTAAGGGTGAGGTAGTGATGGAGAGAGGCCCGCCATTTGAAATATGGTGTTTTAGAAAGCTTTACTGAAAAAAGGACATTTGAGCAAAGACCAAGAGTAGATGAGAGAATGAGGTATGTGGACAGCTGAGGAAAGGGCATTTTAGATACAGAAAATAAAGATTTTTTTAAAGATAAAAATAAAAAAAAATATAGATACGGAGAAAACACAGGCATGGCCCGAGGTACGAGTGGGTCTAGACTATCTGAGGAGCAGCCAGGACAAGGTGGCGGGAGCACAGTGAACAATAAAGAAGGCAGGAGGAAATGAGATCAGAGAACTGAGGAGATGGACCAGCTACTGTAGGACTTTGTAGGCTGCTATAAAGAATTTGCTCTTATTTTGAGTGACGTGGAAAGCTATGTGTCTATGTTGAAAATAGAGAAGTATGAGAGATGAGAGTGGCAGGAGACTAGGAGGTCACTGCATTAATCCAGAGGACATGTAAGGTGGAGGTGGAGGCAAGTGGTCAGATTCTGGATGTATTTGGAAAAGATGCCGATGAATATGAAAAAAAACTCTTTCTTGGCAGAGTAATCAGAATGATGGAGCTGCCATATATTTCGTTGGGGGAAACTATAGTAAAGCAAAATTTGAGGGAGAGAATGGGAAATGAATTTGAAATGGGTGCAGTTTGAGATGTATATTTGACCCCCAGATGGAGATGCCAACACTGCCTTTACTCGTACATTTTGTCTATATAAATTTGGGGATAAGGGAGAACTCTAACCTAATTTTATATATTTGAGAAATATGATGGTTTTTCAATCACTGCATGGTATTCGAGACCATAAGATTGGGTCAGATCAACAAGGGAATGAATATATGGAGAGAAGAAAGACTATACAGTTAAGGAGACCTAGAGCACTCTGCCCTGAAAAGGTAAGGAAGGAAAGACAGTCAGGGCAGTGTTACTTCAGGAAACTAATAGAAGGTTTCTTTCCCCTCCTCATAGGAAAGAATAAACAATGGTATCAAACTCTATTAATAAGTCAAATAAAATGAAAACTGGGTTTTAATTATTGGTATGAGCATTCAGAGGTTATTGGTGACCTTGGACACAGAAATTCCAGTGGAATGCCAGGAGGGAAATGTCTCAGTTTGTTGGGTTCAAGATAAAATAAGAGGGGCCAAAATGAAAACAAAACAAAACAAAAATAAAACAAACAAACAAAAAACACATACCTAAGTACAGACAAATCTTTCAATGGCTTTTTTGTATAGAACCACAAAAATGTGAAGTTTGTTGGGGAAGAAACTGAATCAAAATAGTTTTTTTTTTTAGAGGTGTGAGGGAGAGGAGCATACATTATAATATGATAATATGTTTGTGTGATAATGGAAGGGATCCATAAAGACAGAGAGACTGGTGATTGATGAGTAAGGGAAGATTCCGGGGGAAGTTAACTAGAGAAGAAGGGATGATATAGGCTTCAAAATCAGAAGTGGTGGCCTTACTTAGTACCTAGCTTATTTATATCAGCATAAGGAAAGGCAGAGGACAGGGCACAGGGTCAGGGCAGGCTGGGTAAATGTGGTCTTAGGAATGTGTGGAAGTGAAATAGAAGACAGTCATCAACTTAGTGAGCATAAGGAGGTTTAAAGAGAGAAGATGTGAAATAGTTGTCTAGGAGCCAGGAGAGGGATCGAATTAGAAAAATGTAGCACAATTGCTCAACAGTAATAAGATAATGATCTTTTGAATAATGATCATGAAATTAAAATGATATTTCTTAGCATGTGGTTGTGTTTTCCTCTAAATGTGTTTAGTTGACAAGGTGCAGTTGTGTCTCGTGAATATATAGATGATCTGCAGTAGGGATCTTGTCAAAAATATATAAAAGATGAAAGAAAGCTAATGGAATTCATGATATATACAAGGGAGTGATTTTAATGATCAACAATGGAATTTACACAGGTGAAGAAAAGAAATAAAGGTAGAATGGGGCTTAAAGGTAAGACATACTAAACCAATATTCTGATCTGCCCTAAATCACTCCAGGGCTAGATCCTGGACAACTAGGAACAGGATCTTTAAACAAAATCTCATCAAAATTATTAAAACTCATCCTAAACTTACTCATCCTACCTATTCTGCCCTGCCCATTCCTTCCTCTGAGAAAGACTCTGGCCCATGCATTCTCCTTGCCTCCTGCTGTCTCCTGACCCAGCATGTGGTTCTTCTTAGTGTGCTGTGCCTCTTACCTTGAGAAGTTTAAGTAAAAAATTATATTTTCAATGGCAATTGTCACTTGATCTGTAGACTTTACCATACCTGAAAGAAACAAAAATCTCTGGTATTTTTTTTTTTAATACCTGGGTACTCAAAATATGATAGGAGTTAGTATTAGAGGAAGTGATGGTGAGTCAAAATATAAAATCTTCTAGCACAAGTTGATGATAACTAGAATTTAAAGTTAAGTACAATAAAGAGCAGTGATGAGCATTATAATCTTATAGCCTAGTTTTAAAAGTCTGTGGTTTTTAGAGAGGAAGGAATAAGAATAGTCCGATCTTGATAATGAAAACCATGGTGACACACCTGTCTACCACATAGACTATAGGAATGTAGTCATTCTCCACATGAGAAAGCTAACAAGGAAGAAAAGTCCTCAAGAGAACCAGATTTCCATTAGAAGATAAAGGAAGAAGAAACATTAAAAATCCAAAGGAAACATTCAGAGCAGAGGTTGAAGATAAAGAGGATTTTTTTCTGATGAATAACAAGTAGAATTTGGGATTATTTTTAAGATGACTAGTGAAAATAGGGACAAATGCATAATGCATAATATGATTAATTTTAATGGTCTCACAACAAATGAAGTGATGGCCAGGCTACAGTATTGGAGGGGAGCAGGAGACATGAAATTACAGAGCCCCTATGTGACTTCTGCTAAAGTAAGAGTAGACACTTGGAGTACATGTGTGGGGCTGGAGAACTCCTTACTCTGATGTCACAGAGTTCCATGTGTCTACTTTGAATATTGCCCCAAGAGAGATTTAAATGCATTTATAATTGATCTACAGCAAACACGTGTCATTAATAGATGCCCACCCACTATTTGCCTTAGTGCAGCGGTTCTCAACCTGTGGGTCATGACCCCTTTGGGGGTCGAACGACCCTTTCACAGGGGTCACCTAAATACATCCTGCATATCAGATATTTACATTATGATTCATAACAGTAGCAAAATTACAGTTATGAAGTAGCAATGAACATAATTTTATGGTTGGGGGTCACCACAACATGAGGAACTGTATTAAAGGGTCACGGCATGAGGAAGGTTGAGAACCACTGCCATAGGGGATTCCAGTAGAACTTTGAGTAGAGTACGTGGTTGGCATCTCTATCAAATATTCAATGGGGCAAAATTATTGATGTTTGGATATAACTAAAATCTAAAGGATAGTTTCAAAGAAAGGGGCTCAAGTGTCCTACATGGTCATCTGTGCTCACACAAAAAGGTTTTCTAGCAACAGTCTGGTGCTGCTTTCATTTTTGAGGTACTTATCTCAGTTTGAATAGTTATTATTTGGAGATAAAGGACCGACAAGAAAGAGATGGCATAGGGCAAAAAAAAAAAAAAAAAAAAAGTGAAATCAAAAAAAGGGTGATTAAAGCAGACATGAATTCTCAATCATAGTCTAGCCAATGAGAGCAGGTCTTACAACTTGTAAGGAAAAGCGGAGAGAAAGGCCTTTGAAAAACACTCGCCTGCTTTACCTTTTTGGAGGTATGCTCACTTTTGGACCGGGAGAATCCCATGGCTTCACATGTTCATTTTATCTCTATAGATTAATCGGTAGGGAGGAATGAGACATGCTGGCAGATCATGTCTGTCTGACATGTTCTATCAAAATTTTGAACTTAGTGGTTGGCAGCAAAGAAATGTCACAAATGATTACAGAATAAAAA